>APFE031481962.1:147551-197341 GCA_000404065.3 Pinus taeda
GTCCTGCAATCTTAATTTAACCTTTTCATGAAGTTCACTCATGGCTTCAGCAAAATCCTCCCCATCTGCACTTCTCCATTCTAGCTGTCCCAAATCTCGTAGTTCATGTACCCCTCGAGGATGCATTCCATACAAAATCTGAAATGGGTTAAATCCGGTGCTCCGATTGGGTGAATCGTTATATGCGAATTATGCCTGGGCAAGAGCTCGATCCCATAATCATGAATTTTCTCCTGTCAAACTTCGTAATAAATTGCCCAAACTCCTGTTCACCACCTCTGTCTGTCCATCAGTCTACGGGTGATACGCAGAACTGAAGCTTAATTGCGTGTCCAACTTTTTCCACAGGGTGCGCCAAAAATGTCCTGTGAATTTCACATCCTCCTCTGAAACAATAGTCCTAGGTAAGCCATGTAATCTAACAACTTCCGTGAAAAACAGGTGTGCCACATTCCTGGCATCACTAGTTTTCCGGAAAGGAATAAAATGAGCCATTTTTGAGAACCTCTCTACCACCACCATCACGGAATCATATCCCCGCTGCGTTCTAGGTAATCCTAGGACAAAATCAATACTGACTGAATCCCACGGTCTACTTGGAACAGGTAGGGGTGTGTATAATCCAGTATTCTGGCTGTGTCCTTTCGCCAGTTGGTAGACTTTACATCTGGTTACATATCTCTGTACATCCCAGTTCATTTTTGGCCAGTAATAAAAATGTCCTAGCTACTCCAATGTTTTATCGACGCCAAAATGTCCTGCTAATCCGCCACTGTGTTTCTCTATTACTAAATTTTCCCTCATCGAACAATCTGGAATACATAGCTGTCCACCTCGAAATAATAATCCTTCCTGTAAATTGAAATCTAGCCATGGGCTTGTATTCCTTAAGACAGGATTTTGGCATGCTTCAAAAGCTTCCTTGAAATCCGCGTCCATCTGGTACAAATCCTTCAAATACTCAAATCTCATCACCTGTATGCCACTTTCCTTTAAGAGCAAGGCTCTTCTGCTTAAAGCATCCGCCACTTTGTTGGCTTGCCCACTTATGTGTTTTAACACAAAAGTAAAGCTCTGTAAGTATTCTACCCACTTGGCATGCTTATGGTTCAATTTGTGTTGTTGCGTTACATATTGTAATGTTGAATTATCAGAGAACAAGACGAACTCGTTTCCTAGTAGGTAGTGTCTCCAATGTTTTAAAGCTTGGACTACTGCATAGAACTCTTTGTCATATGACGAATACTTCTGCTGACTCTCATTTAGTTTTTCACTAAAAAACGCCACTGGTCTATCCTCCTGACTGGGCACAGCGCCAATAGTTGTCCCGCTTGCATCGCAACAAACCTGAAAAGGTTTACTAAAATTGGGCAGTCTCAAGATCGGCCTCTCCGTTATTTTTTGCTTCAGAAGTTGGAAACTGTTTTCTGCCGCCTTGGTCCAACAAAAAGGTTGGCTGGCGTTTTTGATGGTCTCTAGCATTGGTGCACAGATCTCACTGAAATTCTTAATGAATTTTCGATAAAAACTTGCTAAACCGTGAAAGCTACGTACCTCAAACAAACTCTTAGGTGACAGCCAACTTATGATTGCTGAAATCTTTTCTCGGTCCATCTTTAACTCGTTCTCTGCAACTACAAATCCCAGATATATCAGCTCCTTCTGCAAGAAAGTGCACTTCTTCAAATTTATCAGCAGCTTGTTCTGCTGCAGCTTCTCAAATACCCTTCGAATATGCTGAAGGTGCTCTCTTTTCGTCCTGCTGAAAATTGGAATATCGTCCAGATAGACTATCACAGATTTTCCAATAAATTCCTTTAACATTTCATTCATCAGTCTCATAAAAGTACTCGAAGCGTTACTCAACCCAAATGGCATGACCAGCCATTCGTATAGTCCTTCGTTGGTCTTGAAGGTTGTTTTCCATTCGTCTCCCTCTCTAATTTTGATCTGATGGTACCCACTCTTCAGATCTATTTTCGTAAAATAAGCTGCCCCACTAAGATAGTCCATCATGTCGTCCATTCTAGGCAAGGGAAACCTGTATCGAATCGTGATTTTGTTTATAGCCTGCGAATCGGTACACATTCGCCATTCTCCACCTTTCTTGGGTGCTAGTACTGTTGGTACTGCACAGGGGCTCAGGCTTTCTCTGATTAGTCCCTTATCCAACAACTCCTGTACTTGTTTGCGTACTTCTTCATTGTCCTTCAGACTCATTCTGTACGCTGCCTTATTTGGCAAGCTTGATCCTGGTATAAAATCAATGTGATGGTTGATACTCCTTTTCGAAGGCAATTTATCAGGCAACTCATCAGCCGTAATTTCTTGGAATTCTTCCAATAGCTCCTGTATTTCCTTAGGCAGTTCTGATTTTTCCAAGTTCAGTAACACTGGTTTCATCCTCCTCACAACTGCAAAGTTAACTTCATTTTCTTCTACCTGTTTCAAAAACTGTTTTCCTCCAATTAACAATACCTTTGTTCCGCTTGATTCTGCTGTGTCTTCAATCTTTGATGGGTACAAGTGTGTGTTTAACCCCATCCTTCGTAAATTTATAGCAATTGGTCTTTCCATCGTGTGTCACCTTCCGATCATACTGCCATGGTCTTCCAAGCAGTATATGGCACACGTCCATTGGCATAATATCATAGACCACTGTGTCATGGTACTTGCCAATGTGAGACTCTACCTCGCATTGTTCATCAACTAACAGCTGGTGGCCTTTCTGTAGCCACGACACCTTGTAAGGTGTGGGGTGCTTCAGCCTTTTCAACCCCAGTTTTTCCACCATCTCAGTGGAAACCAAGTTATCCGTACTCCCACTGTCTATTATCACTTTGCAGCATTTTCCATGCGATTACAGACTGTCAGGAATAGTGCTTTCTGCTGTGTTGGTTCAGCCACCTCCTTGGTTGGTTTTAGCAGCACTTTATTTAAAATCAACGCTTCTACCGTTTCCACCATGTCTTCCAGCTCCCGTGGTTGTGCTTCAGCTTCTTTAGGTTGTGTCATAAATGCTCCCCTCTGACCTGTCTGTTCAACTTCTGGACATTCAAAGGATCGATGCCCCCATTTATGGCACCTGTAGCACTGGACACTAGTCCCTCTTCCGCGGCCATTCCCTCGTCCTCGCTGATATGACCGAACTCCTCTGGTGCTTTCTCCTTTCTCTGTTGTCCCTGAAGTTTTAGAACTGCTGCCTTCTTTGATGTTCGCAGCGGTCCTTCCTCTACCGTAGGACTGTCCCCGTCCTCTGCCATTCCCTCTCCCTCTCATGTTATTCTATTTCCGATTGATTTTCTCTTCAGCCTTCACAGCACTCTGAAAGGCTTCTTCAATATTTCGGGGAGAAAGAATACTGATTTCATCCAAGATTTCCATCCTCAAGCCATTTATGTACCTCGCTGTTTTTTCTGGAGTATCATCCGTATAACCAGCACGTAAATTTACTCGGTAAAACTCTTCTGTGTACTCCTTGACAGTCATACCCTTCTGTCTCAAATTCTGCACTCGCCGACATAGTTCAACCTGGTAGTCTTTCGGCAGAAATCTGCCTTTCAATTTTGCCACCATTCTCGACCATTTTCGTATTGGCAACTTTTTCATCCTTTTTTTGTCCACTTGGATATTGTCCCACCACAAGAGGGCATGTCCCTCTAACTTAGTTGCAGTGAACTTGACTCTTTTATCCTCCCTGACTTCTCATTTTCGAAATATTTATCTAGTTCACTTATCTAGTCCAACAGGACATCTGCAAACATACTGCCATCGTAATTAGAAATCTCTATTTTGGGTTTGCTGCTGGCCAATAAAATTGAACGCAGCAGTCTCAATTCTGGAGCTTCTTCTTCTGACCTGTCTGTAGCAGTTACCGCTTCCTCCTCACTGTCATCTCCAAGTTCCAGGTCTCTTCGCCTACCCACCTCCACTGCTTCCAAACGAGCTGTAAGAACTCTAACCTGCTCTCTCAATCCTTCATCTGCTCCTCGGTGTCCACCTCTCCCACGTCCTCGTCTTGGTGCTTGCACCTATGCCATCTTCTTCTATATAAAAAAAAACTGCTCCGATACCACTTGATGGGGCCAACCCACGTGATCCCAACGTTCCGTCTGCTGACGTGTATTACATCGTGGCAAGGGTTATGATATGTTAATTTATTGTTTAATTATATGAATCAATCTGCGGAATCGGTTCTTTGGATTTGTTTTAGTGAGGGGGGTACTTCCGCCTCGCCTCCGCTCGACAGCTGTGTGTCTCAGGAACTTCACTAGGGTTGAGGGTTTTAGGGTTCTCGATCCTTCGTGCCTATTCACTTTGGTTAGTCCCGGTTGTTGTATTCATTTTCGGCTCTGCAAATGGGTGACCTCTGTTGTTGTCTGTGGGTTTTCTGGATGCTTCGGTCCACTGGTTCGATACCCAGCTGCCCTTTCAACAGTGCTTTTAGTTTATGCTCGGCCTTTCCTGTTCCACCGGCATCTGCTAATTATGATGGTAAGTTTCGAAATATTTCTATGCGGTTAGGGTCTCAATGGTTATTCATGGTTCGTCTTTAGTTGTTTTCTTCTAAAATCTTGTTGGTTTCTGTATCTAAGCGATTTTATGGATGCCTATGTATGGTTGGGGTTTGTCTCCTTGCTGTTTGTAAATGTATTCCTCTTGCAATGCTCGTGCTCTTCTGCAACGATTTTATTGGTGTTTGCTCTGCTCCTGATGGTCTGGTGACAGCGTTTTCAGTTGGCGATTCCGCAAGCCATGCTGGTAAGTCTATGTTCTATGCCAGAATTATTTGTTTGCTCCTTCCGTTATTTATGTCTCGGCTCCTTCGTGGGCAGGTATTTCTTCTGGTTCGTTTGGAGGTCCTGGCACCGTGTGCATGTAACTTCGACTTCGTTTCTGGTTTTGTGTTCTGGTTTCTTTATGATATTGTCTTCGTCTGTATGTGTGCCGACCTGTTTAACTTTTCTCCTCATTACCTTGCAGGGAGGACTGTGCACGGTGGCCTTCCTCAAGTCCTCGACAGTGTGCAATTTTTGGGTAGTTCTTTCTCTTGCTGCATGGTAGTTTCTTGTCTTGGGTTTCTCGGACCCTCGAGGTCGGACTTGCGTGCAGACCCTAGGTTGTTAGGTTCTGAGTCTGTCTTTCGTTGTTCTCGAATTGTATTTCGATGTTGAGCCTTGGTGTAAAATTATATTATCGTCCACTGTAGGTTTTCTTTACTGTGTCTGTAGCCCTGAGTCGTTTGGTTGTTTTGGACAGTATACAATTCAACTTATACAGGGATTTTTCTATATGTGTAATATATTTATCTGGCAATGTAGCTTATTTATATGGAATGATAATTGTATGAACAACAAGGACTATGCATTATATGGCATACCTGGGGTTCGGTTGTGTGTACCTGGTTGTGTAACTTCCGTCAGTATATTATCGTTTTCTTTTATGCAACGCCTGTAGCGTGCTCTGCTTGACAACCTTGTTTGACAATTGTATCTGCACTATCACACAATTTGAACACAGTATATATATATATCTGAATGCTCAGAATATCTTATTCCTCTGTTATCTCTGCTTTTTGTCTAATCTCGCGAAGTCGGAACCCTCCTCAATGGGTCATTCCGCTCTTTTTATAATTCTGTTTACAAAAGTAGTTGCTTATTACATAACTGATGTTGGTTATATCATTCGTTTCTACAGTTGGCTGTTAACTGACATATTCGGTTTCTCTTTTGCAAGAATAAAAATGTTTCCTAATTTGTTATTGTTCCTAATTAAAAGTAAACTATCACATTATTGTTTTTCTCTGCTTCTGGTAATTAAAGAAAACATTACATAAGTAATAATAACAACAGTAAAAGAAAAGAAATAACCAAGGCAGTTTTACTGCCCATCCATCAAACCATGTCCTCAGTCCTCTTTGGAAACTTTGTCTGCCTTCTCTCTGACTCTACCCTGTTGACCAGATGCTCCTACATCATGGATGAGGAGTGAAGAATTTTAGAAAAAATAAGAGAAGAAGAACATAACATAGATGCTAGTTAATCCTACTGTGCACAAATATAAGTGGATGAAAATTTGTTGATTCCAGCAAGAGATCTTACTGCTAACAACTGGGTGATTCTAGAAATAGACCTTGTTGATGACAATTTGGTTAATCCATCAATTCAAAATGTTGATGTTAAATTTGGTAAAGACATGTTACCTCATGATGTATGTATGGTCATATATGATGCAACAAAAACATGATATTGACATGATGCTATACAGTGAAAAGAACCCACTTGAATATAAAAACCAAGTGGAAGACAACCTATCTAGTTTAGTAAAGAAGTGGATGAGATAGAGACAAAGACATAGATAGAGGCAAAAACCATATAAGGAATCCCACAAAGAGAAAAAAGATATAGACACATAGTTAGAGAAGACAGGGCAACAAGAGAAAAATCTCATTGTAGAGAAGAAGGAATAAAACCAATATTGTTATGGAGATGTTTTTAAGCCTACCATTTATTTCCAATGTGAAGGTAAACAGGATGATTATGAAGAAAAGATAAAATTCCTTGAAGCATGGCTTGCAACAACATGTCTAAATGAGGTATGTGTAGAAGTTGCATAAATGAATGTTGAAAATAGCATGCATGATGAACATATCAATGAAATTTTCAAGTATTGGAGTTCTTAAGAGATAAATTTTATTCTCATATTATGTTGCACCAGATTGATGATGAAAAGCACACTACAGAAGATAACATGTGGCAGGAGGCCACATACATGCTATTTTTTGAAAATTTTTGGGATGTTAGACTTGCACCAACAAATAAAGAAACTAAGGTTGGAAGGATACAACAAGAAGAAAAAGTTAAACAATTTAGAAGCTACAAGATCTGGAAGAAGAGAATAATAGAAGTAAATGTAGTTGAGCTCAAATTTTTAAATTGTAAGCCTAGTTGAGACATAGACCAATAAGCATCTTAGTTTAAATTCTCTATTATTGTAATTTAAGAGGAAATGTTAAACAACTAATTCCAACCACCTCCTAGGTTTCACATATGTCCATCCAATTTTCCTAGTCCAATTAGTCTAGTTTTGTTAAATTTAATGGTAATAAGAATAATCATTTAGTCCACAATTTTCAATTTTTGTTAATGTAAACTAAAAATTAGAATAGCTATTCCTAAGCGTTTTTAAATAAGTATACACCTTGTAAGAAATTCAGTAGGAAATCATGTTTAATGTGTTATTAGAAAGATCATAAACCAAAAATATTCCTCTTAGCACCTTACACACTTACGATGCCATCCAAAATTGTGTCGCTTCATTTGTCCAAAATCTTGGTTTGAAGACTATTAAAAAAATATTCGCAAACATGTAATCGCTTTCGTTTGCATATAATTTTTTAATTTAAAAAAGAAAATTATTGAATGTCCATTCCAAAATAGATATGTGGATTGTAATCGGTTAGTTGAACTTACATTTTAAAATACTATTGTCAAGAAGAAAACACTTAAATAGCAAAAAGTGACCCTTATAACTTTCTTTAATTCTAAGAACTTGTTAAGTGTCAAAACTATTTATCCAAATGTTACCGGTAACCATTTCCATTAGTCCAGTTTAATTTATCAAGTGTAGTGTTATTTAATTGATTCATCCTACTAAAAAGGGTAATATCTGCTCCATGTTTTTTTAATTTTTGTAATATCTACTCCATATTTTATTTTATTTTTTTCAGGTAACAACACGTATGTTGCCTACGACTTTTTGAGAGCAGCAGAGAGAAAAGACCAAGTCTCATAAAACTCTAGAGATAGCAGCGTGTCAATTTCTTTTCTAGCAAGTGTCGTCAGAGTTCATGGACGAGAGGCTGAGGAGAAAGTGGAGAAGTAAATTGAATTCCACCCTTGTGAAGAAGAGGAAGTGAGTCAATTGCACAACCGTAGAGTGATCCAAGTGCATTTCGAAGGGATTGAAGTTATGAAATTTTCGAATTTTTTGGACTGTCATGTCCTTCCAATACACACAAGGCGCAAATTTATCCATAGGAGCTTTCTCGAGAATTGCGTAACACACGAAGCCAAATTTAAATAAAGGGGAACAATTTTATAAAGGTATTTCCGCCTATTCATATGAAGTCGAGTTATGAAAAGGTGACATAAGTTAACATAAGTCAACATAGTGGAGCACGCACATAGCACCACATCAGAAGTTAGATCAGCCAAATCCGCAACCTCCAATTGAAAAGAGCACAAAAGTTATAAGCAAGCCACTGGTCAAAAGTTTTCTTTTCTCTCAAGATTTGTTTTTCCACCGAAAAAGCTCATGACAAAAGGTTTTATTTTGATGTTTTATTCTTCGTCACAATATAAAAAAGATCTCAGAAGACCATCTGAGAAGAATGCCTTTGTTTTAAACCAACATGATATTATAAAATATATATATTATATATTATATAAGATTTTCTAAACCAAGCTGTATTAAAAAGGGGATTTGTTTAGAATGCCTTTGTTTTAAACCAACATGATATTATTAAAAATATATATTATATTATAAGGTTTTCTAAACCAAGCTGTATTAAAAAGGGGATTTGTTTAGAATGTTGGCAAAAATATTTTTCTTCAAAAAAATTGAGATTTAAAAAACAAATAAAAGGAAAAGTATATTTGAGTGGTGAAATATTTTAATGATATATTTTATTGATAAAAGTGAAGTAATTTGGGATTTGTAAATCAAGTGCTTAAAGGAGGATTTAAAAAAAAGCCAAAGTTTCTTTTAAATGGAAGACACAACAGAGGAGTTGGTCAAATTGTTTTCAATCCCTATAAGAAAAAAATACCAAACAGAAATGGGTAAATATTAGGGGTGGAGAAGGTCAAAGAGACACCATGAGATCTTTGCATTGATGACAACATTTTTCCTCCCATTTTAGATGCCAAGATAATTAAGGAGGTGTAAGATACCTTTGAGAGGAGCTTTGGTGTAAGGGGGAGCATTGAAGTTCAAGATGAAAAGTTTGTTGAATTCCACTCTGCTTAGCCACAACTGGATAATGATTGTGATAAATTTGCAGAAGAAGGAGAGAAGGAGCGCATAGATTCTCCTGAACCCCACTATGCACAACCACACGTAAACGATAATTTGGTCATTTCATCAATAAATCTTACTAATGACAACTTGGTGATTTCAGCGACAAAGCTTGTTTATGACAATTTGGTGAATCTAGCATTAGATCTTGCTTATCAGAATGAAAATACTATTGGATTCGATGCTATGTTTAATCTAACCATTAATATTGTTAATGCAAACATTGATAAAGAATTTTTGGTTAAAGATGAATGGTTGCAGACAATGCAACAAAATCATGATATCAACGTGACGCTATTCCGTGAGAAAAGAGCACTTGAATTTTAAAGCCAAGTGGAAGACAATGTGTCCGCAGAAGCACGGGTTAGTACAAAAGTGGAAGAGATAGAGGCAGTGGAAGAGAAAGAAACGTGACAGGAGAAAGCTCTCATTGTAGAGTAGAAAGAATATAATTAATGTCGTTCTACAATTTTTTAACACTTACCACTTATTTTTGTAATTGTGTTAGAAAACGTGCACAGATGAATCTAGTTAGTAAAGGTTCAACATACAGCTTTGCTGAGCAAAAACACTAAAAATAAAATCAAAAGAACAAAAAGAATTATTGATTCGGAAAATAGGTTACAATGCTCATGATATATCATTACTATGTGAAGATCCCAAGGTAATGTGCCATAGTGGCAATCAATGAGAGGAATCGACACCTACAGCAAGTTCCAGAGAGAACTAGGCAGTTGCAGGGTGAAAGGAGGAGCAAATCAGGGAGCGAATCATGCAAAGAGGACCTTGCATGTCAGTGAATGTTGTAACTAAGTATCTGCATGTGTCAGTAATGAAGGTCCTAGGTGTGTAGTACCTCTGACACCACCCTTGAACACCACTATGGGGAAAAATAGAAAATGGGCACTCGCAACTAAGGCCCAAGGTCACCAAAAATACAGCGCAATTTGTACTAAAATTGAGGAAAGAGGGAAAAACTGGTTTGAAGAGCTCCCTCTCAGAATATAATGTAACCAAAAGAAAAGAGGAAGAAAAGACAGTTTCTAAGAAACTGTGTCCTTCACTCCAATATGATCGCAAAGAGAGAGAAACTTTTGCTCAGTGAATGTCTTGGTGAAGATGTTTGCAGTCTATTCTACTGAAGGATAGAACTGTAAATCAATGACCCAATCATGTACTAATTCTCTGATGTAGTGCATATCGATCTCTATGCACTTCGTCCGCCACTGTTGTACTAGATCCCTATAAAATTTGAGAGTGCTCTGGTTGTCACACTAGATGATAGTGGGCTGGAGGAACATGATGCCCAACTCAGTGAGGAAGTGTTGTAGTGACAGAGCCTGAATGGTGATGTTGACTAATCCTTTGTACTCGTCCTCAGTTGAAGAGAGAGCAATAACAACTTACTTCTTACCTAACCAACAGATAGGACCAATCCCTAATCTGATTGAATATTCTAAGGTGGACTTGTAATCAATGTTGTCACCCTCCCAATTAGAATCTGTGAAGCCAAGGAGATTCAATGCAGTGCCTACTACATAGTGAATCCTGAAGGTGATGGTGCCCTGCACATATCAGAGGATGCACTTGGCAGCTTTCGAGTGTAGCTCATGTGGCTCTTGCATGTATCTCAAAACGGCCCCTACTGCATACGAGAGATCTAGTCTGCAGTGGGTGAGGTACAATAAGCTCCCCACTAGTTGTTGATAGAGAGTACTTTCAACTAATCGATTGTCACCTCCATCCTCAAGGTAGACCCTAGACAGAAAAGGAGTCAGTGCTAGCTTGTAGTGAGTCATGTGCATTCTCTCCAGGAGGTCCTGTGCATACTTAGCTTGAGAGAGTTTGATGGTTGTGGCATCTTGGTTGATCCTCAATTTTATTCCCTTTCTCATTTCTGGAGCTAGAGGAGTCATTAAAGGGCTTGGTGTACCCTTCCTTCTTTGGACGGGAATGTGATTTTCCCTTGCATTTTTGCTACTTATTTTTCTTATTTGAAACAAATTTGTGATTTTTATTGTGGCTACCATCATGCACAACAAGTGCATGCATTTTTGGAGGTTTGATTTTCCCCATGCCAATGAGTTTATCTTGCTCAAAAGTGGGGGACTCCATGAACTCTTTGAGAGAAGGCATAGTGTATTATTTACCTGTTGATATCCTTACTGAATGAAATGTAAAGACAAAGATGAAGTATTATGGTCTGAACTTTGATATAATAGAGAGAACTTGGTGACTCTTCTCCTTGGATTTGTCAATTCCACAACCCTTGAGTTGAAGCAATAGATAATTATATTTGGTGAAGAAGTATTGAATTATGTCATAGTTCCGTGGATCCAATGAGAGCAGCTACACTTCGAGCATATGTCCTTTCATCTCATCCCGTTTCTTGTAGAGTTCTTCAATCATTTTCCAAATATCATTGGGAGTACTGCAGGCAAATAGATGAAACTGCAACTCTGGGGAGTTGCACATGCATATGGATCCGTGGGCCTCATCCATGCGGATGAGGTACTTGGATTTCTCTATGGCTAAAGTGGTTTCCACTTCTACAACAATTGTAACCCTGTATAACCCTTTCTAATGAAGATATCAAGCCATTTGTTCCTTCCATTCATGATAGTTGTACGGTGTTAGGATTGATGCTTTGGGAAACTCCATTTTTCTATCGATCTTCAATCTCCAAGCTATAATACTTTCAAAATAAAGTACTGGTGTGCCTTTTATCTAGCAACCTATGGGCTCTGATACCATGTAAATGTGTTAGAAAACCTGCACAGATGAATCTAGCTAATAAAGGTTGAACACACAGCTTTGCAGAGAAAAAACACTAAAAAGAAAATCGAAAGAACAAAAATAATTATTGATTCAGAAAATATGTTACAGTGCTCATGATATAGCATCACTGGGTCAAGAAGATATGCGTCCAAAAAAAAGTATGTGAGGACTCATTCAAGTATTATATTAATACATCAATATGTATTTTTATATACGCAAACTCTTATGCAATGATATGTCTTATCCAGTAGATAATAACATTGTACATCATTATTTTTTTTATTATTAGTACAACCTAAATACTTCTTAAGTTATTCATCCATTTCTTGTTTTCCATCTTCTGGCTAGTTCTGTTCTGATGACGATTTTAATTGCCTCCTCTAATGCACCACACCCCTATTCGTGATGTTCTCATGGAGTCAAGTATATTATGGGGGAGAATTTCCTACAAAAAGTATTAAATTTATATGGCCAACTATTGAATATCATTGAAGTAGTTTCTTTATAATAAAAAGTACCTTTGGCATGTAATTATTTACCTAGTGTACTAGTTTACATCATTGCAATGGCTACCTTGTGGTCCTCCTATATTGAGGATCCTCCAGTATGGAATTCTCTACCATTGAAACTGCAAAATTTAAAACTAGACAATCATAAAGGAATAAGTAAAAATAAAATGAAAAAATTAGAAGTACATATGTTATAAGTATCAAATTATTAAGTATATGATTAATATACAACCATATTACTTTCGTGGTCCTCAACTATTGATCCAATATCTTAGGGTTTCACCCCAATGCCATGGGGTTTCTCCCCATTGTCTTGGGGTTCCTTAGGAGCACCAAAATGTTTTAGTTGTTGCACACAATGAGAAGATTGTTTCTCAGTAGTCGTGGGATTGTTTATATTTGTACTACTCCCTCGATAATTAAAGGAAAGAAACACATTATATTTGCAGATGATATCAAACATGATTGTATTTTATAAGTAATGAAAGGTTAACGTTGATGAATTTTTATTTACCCTATCCTTGAAATTTGATTTTTGGGTTTGCCCCATGCTTTGTCGACAATTGACTACTTCTTTAAATTTGACTTGAAACTAATTTGGAGGTCTTCCTTTGTGGGTTCAGTTCTGAATTCATGACCCTGCATTAAATAAGAGTATTGGTTTTTTTAATGGATAGTGTAAGTACTAGAAAGTTCGAAGGAAATATAATAGATAACATTGTTAAGATGTTTGGGTAATTACAATTCATGCCTATAGCTTCAAATCGTTTCCCTAGCCCAATTTTCATTACCTATGCTTCTTAATCCCTGTCTTGGATACATTCAAGGTGTCAAGGAGCCTATTGAAAGTTTCAAATATGTTATATAACACAATTTCATTCAAAACTAAATAAAAATAAAAGTATTGAATTCAAGATGTAATTTATACCTTCTGTCACTAGGTGGTGTTTTCCCTTATTTTTTCAATTTCTTCCACTCTCCATCCTTGATGAGGCCCTTCCATTCTATATTAGGAGTTATGGGAGGGAACCTATACCTAGCTTTATATTCCAAGTTAACCCTATACTGGTCTCATACATATTTCAATTGCTTTTTTATTACAATGGTGACCTTCCTCTTATTGGAGGTATCTACCCCAAATAGATCTTTGAGGTAGTCCATAAGCTCTTTTCCAAGGTTGGAATTTTGGAATTCCACCTTCCACATATGGCAGGTCCAAAAATATTTAAATCCTTCTCATCACATTATTTTCAAAACATGTTGATACCTACATGAAAAAATATACAACCATAAGTTTGAAAATAATAATATATATGACTTATGTTTAAGATAGACAACATGAAATAGCTAAAACATAAAAAAATAATAGGATTTTTTGGTGTTTTTATTGGAATACCTTTATCATTCACAAGAAATATGCACTCAATTTTCCCCATGCTATTGACACATGATGCTCTAGGAAATGCACCCATAGTGTCATTACTAGTAAGGTCACCTTTGTCACCCCCTGATCCAGAACCTAGCTCTATGTCTCATGGGGCATGTGCTCATTGGTAATATCTAATGGTGTGAATCTAGTGTCACTATTGGGAGTAGAACCACTCAAAGGTGGAGAACAAAATAACTACCTCGCAAATATGTGTGAGGTGTTAGTGTTGGTTGGACACTCATGTCATGTCTTTCGAATTCGTCTAGTACCAACACCAAGCTTAGGATCAGCTAATTGATGTAGGGAAAGTTTGTCCAAATAATTCTTCATAGTATAGAAAATTATTTTTCAATTAGATAATATATAAGTTGAAAACAAGCTGTCAAAATTGAACTTATGACATAAAGAACACTTTAAAATATGGCTATTATCTTATGTTTCTGGATATCTTCACTCAATTCCTAGATTTTGGTCTTAGTCACAAGACTTCCATCCCTACTATTAATCAACTCGGTAATTTGTTTGTTTGTTTTCTTAATATACTTTCATATTGTGACTTCAAGTTAGGGGATGACAACAATTATTCCTCATCGAGAACATCATCAACAACATGGAGTTGAGACTACATATTTTAAGAAAATAAAAGTTATTATTTCTACAATTTAAACAAATAATCAAAAATTCATATTAAATGTAAATCCAAATTGTTAATTTTTAATTTTAATTGTGTAGGTGCTTTTCAATGGGAATCCGTATTCCACATAATAATATAATTATATCGGTGAAATATTTGTAAAAATTATAGAAAATATGTATCAAACATAAACATTCAATTTATGGTCATATAAATTAATGGAAACATGAGGAATAAAGGACTAGTCCTATAGCATGCATGTGAGTAATTATGGCATTTTCAATCTCAACTTTTTATGGAAAAGCACCTACAATATCACAAGGATAAAATTATTTTGACTTGAAAACAAATAATATTTCTCACATTTAAAATAAGAAGAAGGGTGACATGGAGTCGGGGTCAAATTGAATGATCCCCTACTTTTCCTTCAACTTCTTAACTTCACCTTTGATCACTCTTAATAACATGGCCATGTATTTTAGCATGGTTGTGGGACTTGGGTCAATTTTCAGGGAATTTATCATTCCAACATATGTGCTCATTTCATAAGACCATACGTGATCAAAGCATCACACACAATAAGAGGGTTGTCGTTAGCATAATGATAACGGCCAATCTGAGGATAAGCATGATAATAGACTACAAATTTTTATGACCAAATTTTTATTTTTAAATGCAACCATATATACAAAATTAGATGTTCATTATTTTTGAATGATAAACATGGAATATGAGAATCATTAATGACATGTTACCTACCACGCCCATAATGACAATGTCTACAAGTATTCGATTCAAGTCGCAATTGATCAACAAATCTTCTCCTATGACTATTGATATTATTGTGCACATGAATACATAATTTCCTTCACATCCCTAAAATATGCAATTGGGGTTCTTATTTCTTATCTTGGGTTGTGTAATATTTATAAACCATGCAATATTCCTCTATGTTTTTTTCCTTCAACCAATATATAAATAGATGCACCTTTGTTTTTCTTGTTTTCTCTTAGTTGTATGTAATTTGTAGTTGATTTTGTATCTTCGCATACCTCTCATATATCATACTAACAACAACCAATATCTATAGTTGTAATAACTATAGTTGTAATAAGGTCTAACATACTCCATCAATTCATTTAATTCACTACAATGAACCGTATTGTTTTCCATGCAAAATATCCCAAACCCTGTAGCCATGATGAATCAATGTGATATATTTCTTCATTGAGACAAAATCCTATGTTTACTTGAGGAAGGTCCTTGGGTACCCATATTTTGAATAGATGTTTGCACCTCAACGGAACTCAACATCATTATAATTCTCCCAACATCATAATAGCATGACGCCACTAAAGCAATACAAAATTGCATGTGTCTGTGAATTTTTTTTCCAATATTCTCAACCCTAGTTGTGCTCTGTATGTTAGACGTACTAGACATTTGACCTTCATCCACTCTACCAGAACTTCCCTCACTCGACAAAGATAGATATGATAGGTACTCAATTTATCATACCTACAAGCCATCCAATATGTCCTTATTTATAATTTAGATGAAGTAAATAAAGAAAGAAAAATGCCACTAAGAGAAAAGAAAGGATTCCAACTAAATGGAACGTTATATAAAGGATTCCAACTAAATGGAACGTTATATAGGGAAAATATTTGTAGGAAAAGAAACACTAGTGTGGACTTGAAGCATTCACCCATCATGTGTTGTGTCTTCGACGTTGATAAGGTTTGCATCCAATTCCGTATAGTGATGATTTTTTATACACATCAAATAAAATAATAATGGAACCTACGTAGATATATAAAAAATAAGTTAATATTGAAGGGCTTAATGACCTACCAATGTTTATACAAAAATATTGATATTGCACTCAGGGGAAATGTAGGAATATATTCTTACAAGCATGTTCATGCACTAACCGTAGGGTCGTAAAGCTTCAAGATGAATAACTTGCATGTGTTCCCAGTATACACGGTTTATGCAAAATTGCGAACTCTACATGCGGAGAAGAATCATGTTTTTTTGCCTCTCATAGATATAATTCATGGTAATAATATGTCTACTCAAAATGGGACTCTATTGTTCTCTTTCAGAGAAACAATCTGGAGAGGGGTCCACTTGACATATGTGGACCAACAAGAGACAAAATCAAAATGTTGAACTAGAACTATAACTCAAAGCTTCCAACCACATTGGTGAGATACTAAAAGTGATATAGTAACCAAATTTAGACTTTCAGTGATATTTGAAACAAGAACCCAGGTACTTGGGAAATAACAAGTTAATGTTTGATTGGAACCATGAAATACCAATGCATGTTATTTGATGGACTACATATGGATTATTTTTCTTTCAAAATATTCAAGTCGAGCATTGTTGTCTGTGATGAGTTTACAAACTTAATGGTAGTGTTAATTTTTTTGTCATGCCACTATCTTTATCCTTCCTGCCTACCCTCCATATCTCCAATCTCGAATTTGAATTTACTATTTAGAGTCTTCCTTTCGCTTCTAGAGGTTCGGAGAGTAATTCGTCTATGCGAAGGAAATTTAACTACTGTGAAATTTTCAAATATCGATATTTATGATTAGTTAGAATGCACTTTATGTGCAACTACAAATGGTTTTTAGAATTTCACAGTCTTGTTAAAATAGAGTTTGATGGCCTCAATAATCCATCATGGCTAGATCCTTATGCTCTTCCTGGAGTGATGCATTATGATGCTGACCAGGATTGTGTATATTCATATTTCCTTTCTGATAATTGGAGAAATTTCCTCTAATGGATGAGAGAAATAATGCAGTGAGTATAGTTTTAGAGGAGTTTGTTTCCAACAATGTGAAAGAGATGGAGATAGGGTGTTGTCCATCGAGTGGGTAGGCGTTGGAATATCATCTACGAATTCTATTATTGACATGATATTTTATTCAAAGGGAATATTTGATCTCATTTTGAGATATATTTTTAAGAAGAACCAATAATTATGGTTTTTGCTAAAGTAATCAAGACAAAAAGCAAATGTTTTGGGAAATACAAAAGATTACACGACCCTTAACACATCACAATTATCATGGAACACTATAACAATATGATTGATATTTTTGGTTAGGCTAGAAAAATTGATGAAGATAGAGGATTTATTGAATTCCAATAAAAAAACTAATGCTATTATATGGAGTTGTTTACTTTGTGACTACAAAATGCATAATCATAAGAAGCTAGCAGAAAAAGTATAGAACACATTTTCGAGTTAGACTCTATAAAAGTTGCATGTTATGCACTTATCTCAAATATTTAAAACTTACAAAAAGAAATGATAAAAAAAAAATGATAAAAGATAAGAAGTTAAAGGGATACTAAACGAAATTGGATTAAGGTTAATAAGAAGGAAAACACATTTGATGTAGCACATGATATTTGTGCTGAGATGGATAGATTATCATTGGAGACAAAGGAAACGGGGTATGTTCAATATAATATTTGCACTAAGGTAACTAGCAAAAGTCATTACTTTCATTTTAGCCGTCATGACATGAAATGACTCTCAAGAAATAAATATATTATAAAGAATTATGTAGAATTTGTTGGCTTACAGAACTTTATGCCTTGTATAAATGAGATGATTTCAGGAATTGTAATAAATATCAGCAAAAGAATATGAATGTTCATGGTTTTCATGGACATGCATAAGTTTTAACAAAAATACGTTGCAGATGACCATACGCAATATCTTAGGACAATCACAAATCGCACACGGTATCAGCGTATCAGGGGTGACACCACAATATTAGACTATATATTTTATTTTTGATTACATGATTAAGCCACTAATTCTGAGGGACCCTATAGAATTTAATATTGGCTGGTGTGAAATGAAGATAAGATAAGTTATAAATGTTCAAATGATGACCGAAGAATTAGGTGAAAGGTACCGTGAAGTACAACAATGTTCAACTATAGTTTTCTCGCTAATTGGAGAGCGAAGAATGGTTTTCACATAACAGAGAATGTCACGAGTAGAGAATGGTTGACTGGTCTGGCTAATTACAAGTGATTTCGCTAAACTTGGAACAAATCAATTTCATGTTATCCATTCTCTATATTCCATACCTAACATGCCTAAATTCATCCTTGTGAACGTGTGTAATGTCACCAACAAAGTTTGAAAGTTGAAAAGGATCAACTTATTTATCAATATTGGAGGTGAATATTCTCACATAACTCGAATTGGCATAAAAAAAACCCTAAAACAATAAAATATGTGTACATAGCCATGAAACCTAAGGTTTGTGAGGTGTTTGTAAGGACTCTGGACACCACATATCTCCAAAATGGTATGATATGGTCCACTTTGGGCCTAAGCCCTCATGGATTTGCTTTTGGACTTACCCCAAAAGGCCTCATACCAATGCAGATACTTGTCCATCCTTATATACCCATGATCCTCCCCACTTCTAATCAATGTGGGACTTTGGTCGTATACCCAACAATCCTCCCCTCGAATAAAGAACCATTGAGCCTCCCCTCAAACAATTATCCATCCGTCCACTCTCGACCAACCAGGATTCTCCGCTCCAATGCATTGGAAGCGCACGCATTACATGGAACACCACCTGCCTTGAGAGCTTGCTGTATCCCAGGTCAACTCCTCTTCACCGTGTTGGGACCAGGGCACGTCCATGAAGAATCCGGAGCACACTGCCTGCTGAGCTCATGCACGGATCCCATCGTGATATTACCGGGGCCCACCACCTTCGTTCGACATTCCGAGGATTCATCCACTTGGCTAACTTCGGGGCATGGCTCTGATACCACTTGTAAGGACTCTGGACAGCACATATCTCCACAATGGTATGATATTGTCCACTTTGGGCCTAAGTCCTCATGGATTTTCTCTTGGACTTACCCCAAAAGGCCTCATACCAATGGAGATACTTGTCCATCCTTATATACCCATGATCCTCCCCACTTCTAGTCAATGTGGGACTTTGGTTGTATACCCAACAATCTGGTATCAGAGCATGTACCTGCTGACAACCCCAACAACATGAGAAATATCTGGTCACGTACAAACCATCGCATACATTAAACACCCTACTACATTGGCATATGGAATTCGAGACATATAATCCTTTTCTTCATCTGTATTAGGACATAAACTCGAAGAAAGCTTAAAATGGGAAGCTAAAGGGATCGACACAAGCTTCACATTGTTCATACCAAACCTCAAAAGTATTTTCTCAACATACTTCTGTTGTGATAGCCACAGCTTACCATTGCCCCTGTCTCTGAAAATCTCCATGCCCAAAATCTGTCTTGCGGCTCGTAGATCTTTCATATCAAACGTCCTTGCTATCTGAGTCTTCAACCTGTTGATTTCTTCAATGCTTTTGCTTGCTAAAAGCATATCATCAACATATAACACTAAGATAATGAACATGCCATTATTCAACTGTTTGAAATAAACACAATGATCATATTCACTTCTAACATATTTCTGACCCAACATGAAAGAATCAAACTTCTTATACCACTCCCGAGGCGACTGCTTCAGGCCATATAATGACTTCTTGAGCCTGCAGACAAATTTCGCATTGCGATGCTGAACAAACCCTTCCGGTTGTTCCATATATATTTCCTCATCTAAATCACCATGTAGAAATGCAGTCTTAACATCTAACTGCTGCAACTCCAAATCAAACAAAGCCACTAATGCTAACACATTTCTAATTGAAACAATTTTAACCACTAGCGAAAAAATCTCATGAAAGTCAATACCAGCTTTCTGAGAAAACCCTTTTGCAACCAGTCGCGCTTTGTCCCTGTCTTCCGTATCATTCACACCCCGTTTCAGCTTGAAGACCCATTTACACCCCACAGTTTTCCTGCCTTTCGGAAGCTCCACCAGATCCCATGTGCCGTTCTTACTCAAGGCCATCATTTCGTCCTTCATGGCTGCTTTCCACTTGTCACTTTTTGAACCTTCTATTGCTTCCTGATAGCACAGAGGTTCATCGTCATTAGCAGTAAATGCAACAGAAGTAACATAATCATCATACCTTCTCGATGGCCGTTTGATTCTTGTCGACCTCCTTAAGGATGTTTCTGGCGCTTCCTCGATTGGCTGACTACCACCTGTAGGAACTTCTTGCCGATCAGTATCTGAGACCTGTTCATGATCTAAGCCTGAACCCTGTTCATGTTCTGATGCTGAAACCTGTTCATGACTAGTATCTGAACTATGGTCATCATGACTATCGTTAGAAATGCTATCAAACTGAATGTGCTGAAAGTCAGATACATCATCCTGTTTCAATCGACTATCTACATCTAACTGTACAAGAGAGGATTCATTAAACTTTACATCTCTGTTGATGATGATTTTGCGGGTAGTAGGATCCCACAATCTATATCCCTTTGTTCCAACACCATACCCAACAAAGATATACCTTTTTGACTTTGGATCTAACTTAGTTCGCTGATGTTTAGGCACTAGAGCATATGCATCACAACCAAACACTGTGAGTTTAGAATAGTCACAAGGGTGTCCTTTCCATACCTCTTGCGGAATCTTGCAGTCTATTGCCGTCGATGGAGATCGTTTTATCACATAACAAGCCGTTGCCACTGCTTCCGTCCACAACTCCTTTTGCAACCTGGCGTTACTTAGCATACTCCTTGCTCTCTCGAGAAGAGTCTTATTCATGCGTTCAGCAACTCCATTCTGCTGAGGAGTATAAACCGTGGTCTTGTGCCTCTCAATCCCTGCATCCTTGCAATAGCTGTCAAACTCCTTGGAAGTAAACTCACCACCATTGTCAGTTCGTAAACATTTTATTGTTCTACCAGTGTTGTTTTCTACCAATGCTCTAAACTGCTTGAAAAACTGAAAAAACATCAGACTTTCTTTTCAACATGTAGACCCAAACCTTCCTAGAAAAGTCATCAATGAATGATACAAAATAAGACGAACCACCATATGAGGTTTTAGGGGCTGGTCCCCAAACATCTGAATGGATATAATCAAGTATGCCTTTACTAGTATGTTTGCCTTTTTTAAACTTTTGTTTACTTTGTTTTCCAAACAGACAATGCTTACAAAAATCTAATTTTCCAGACTTCAGGTTTGGAAGTAACTTTCGATCAGCCAAAATTTTCAACCCTCTTTCACTCATATGCCCCAATCTTTGATGCCATAAGTGAATGGAACTATTGTCATGTTCAAACACCGTAGACACAAAATCTGACCCTGTTCCTCCTTCTAACTGAAATAGATTTCCTACTTTCTTAGCTTTTATAACTAGTAAAATGCCTTTGTAAATTTTCATTACTCCACCTTGAATTACAGTTTTATATCCATTCGAATCACGTGTTCTTGATGAAATCAAATTTATCCTTAAATCTGGTACATGCCTCACATCAGCTAATATTCTAGCTGTCCCATCAAACATTTGTAGTTGTATTCTCCCAATCCCCACAATATTACATGTTACATCATTACCCATGGACACAACTCCATCATTAATTGATTTATATGTCTTAAACCATTCTTTATGGATACACATGCGGTTTGATGCACCGAAATCTAACAACCAATGTTGACCATGATTTGACACATTAACTGATAATACTTCATCACTCATACCTGAACCAGATGTCGAACCTGTATCTGTCGTATTCGCCTCCTTCTTCTCTGTCGAAGAATCTGGTTTAGAAGTTTGTTGTTGTCGCTTCCAGCAGTCATTCTTTAAATGCCCTGATTTGCCACGAAACCAATACTTTAGCTTACTCTTCTTCCCTTTTGACTTTGAACATGAGTTGCTCGGCTTCCTGGGGCGTCTTTCTTTCGAACAACCTCTAACCATCATAGCTTCTGATGTAGAGGTTTCGGAATGCGACCTCCTCCTTGTTTCTTCCGATAATAAGGGTGCAACTACATCATCAAACTCAATAGTTTTTTATGAACTAAGACTTATAGAAGTAACAAAATGATCCCATGACTCGGACAATGAGCACAACAAAATAATAGCTTTATCCTCGGATGGAATTTTTACTTCTATACTTTGTAATTGCACAAGAAGAGTATTAAAAGAATTTAAATGATCAGCGATCGGTGTACCTTCCTTCATCGCAAACTGTACAACTGCCGCTTCAGGAGAATCCTATTGGTTAAGGATTTGGTCATGTACAGTTTCTTCAGTTTCGTCCACAAACCAACAGCTGTTGTCTCTGACACGATATTAAACAGAACATCATCAGCTAGACACATTCGAATAGCACTTATCGCTCTTTCATCCATCTCGGCCCACTCATTATCTGTGATGTTGTAAGGCTGTTTGGATTTGCGAAACAATGTCTTTGCCACGCCATGTTGGACAATCAAATCATGCATATTCACCTTCCAGATCTCAAAATTATTCTTGCCATTAAAATTCTCAATTTCAAACCGGGCACTTTGAGTTTTCGCCATCTTGTATCAACAAAAAAAAAATACAATAATCTCCAAAAAAACCAATGTTTAAATACCAGCAATTAACAAAAAAAACTGCCTATACCTTTCTTCCTTTGCCAAAAAAAAAATTGCATTTGCTGTGCAAATTACAAATATTTAAAGACCACCGCAAAAAAAATAAAAATTCCATGCTTTTGGCTCAAATAATCTGCAATATTCATGCGCACTTCACAATAATCTGCAATATTCAAGCGCACTTCATAATAATATACAATATTCAAGCGCACTTCATAGTAATGGATACCAGATGAGAGTTTTTTAGACCATGTACAATGGTCACACGGGTAGAAAGTTATCTGCGATAAAAAAAATTATAAACAGTTCATGCGCAACCATCCCTCGCCAATACACGTCACCAATCTCTGACTCCAGATTATCGGGGATCAGGTATTTTTAAACTAAGCACATTTTTAACAGCGATACAGTCCCGTTTCTATCTCTAACAGTCACTTCTCCACTCACTGATATTCCAATTGCACACCCATCTGGAGTTTATTATGAGCCTCCTAAGGAGCACGTAATTTGAATTGTATGCGCTACAGCACAAATATATTCTACATGTACTCTCTAAGACTATACCTCTACACTCTTTGAATAGAAATTCTCTCACTCGAAGCTTCTCATTAGAAACGTTTCTCTTGATTGATATGCACTGCGATGAATTTCTTATTGAAATAAATGGATACTTCAACTCTTTATTGCATTCACTTTCAAAATGGCGGCTCTAATGGTTTGATTAATATGACCTGCGATGAATTTCTTATTGAAATAAATTGATACCTGAACTCTTTATTGCGTTCAACGCACGAGGCACAGCGCCAATAACCAAACCACGCACCTCCACGCAGTTTGAACAGTAGTGCGTACCATTCAACGCACCTGCAACCTCCACGCGTGCTGGCGTTTCACCTCAACACACGCACCAATCTCCAGCACTGGTCATACGCACTAGCAACCTTCACGCGCACTGGCGATTCACCTCATCTTCCACACGCAGGCTTTACTCAGCAGCTCCTTCAGTACGCAGACTCTAGGACTCCACGCACAACAATTAGCAGCACCAACACTCCAACATTGCTTTGATACCACTTGTTGGAGATTAGATGCATAGTTAATTAACACAAATATACACAGCTATTAAATCAATCACATAAGACAGAGGTGGTTCACCCAACCAATCTGGGCTACCTCCACACAACATAGGCATCGGCAATCTTTATTAATCAAACAGGAGATTACATCATTAAACAAATCCTCACAAACTCTCACTCTCTCCAAACAATCCCTATGGATACCTGTTATATAGCAAAGAGAATCTAACTGCCTCATAAATCCTCTCACATCAAATTTAGGATGCATTAACTCCCTCCCAACAAACTGAGCTAATCTAGAAACTAATTCCTATTGTTGTCATCTACTGAGATTTTGCCTATTTTATTCAAAACAGAAAATCTCAACATCAATGTCAGTGTCGGTATTGACGAGATATCTAATAGCTATTTCAGTATTTAAATGTATTTTAAACCACCAAAATTCAATTACAGTTTTAAACTATTGTATTTTAAACAACTAAAATTCAATTACGGTTTTAAACTATTAAAAATTAGAATTCACAGAAATAAGTGAAAACGTCCAATAATCAGAATAGTGAAAATAATGGGTTTTGATATCAACACACGGTTTTGTAGGGTTTCAATCAAGAATCTCGATGCTCGTAATCATAACCGATTTCTTTTCTAAAACTTCTTTCTCTTTATTCCTGACTCTAAAGCCTACATATCTCTCTGAAACCTAGAGGATTATTCATGGAGATGGTATAGTTAAAGATTAATACATGGGCACCAGCTGCACCCTTTTGCAGAGATTGCTACTGATATTAAGAGCTAGCCTCAACTCAGCAGTTAACTCATAAAGCAGCAATGGTACCGGAAAAACTATTATGGAAACTAGGGAGTCCCGTTGAATTCTCTTTTGCAAGAGCTATTCCTTATTGTACGGTTAGATCCCGCCAAACACAAGAAATACAAAGCGCAGCAGATTCAGCGGCCTCATTGAAATCAGAGTGCTACAACTGCTGCCCTAGATTCGCGTAACAAAACCAATTAACCAAAACAAATTCAAAACATGTTTCGTGGGTTAATTGTACGACAAATTGCACATGACGATGCATTCAAAACTATTCCATGAAGTTTTTCCTGCCGAAGAGATTCCGTCCTCCCACTTCTACTGAGAGCACCGTCTTATCTGTGGGAGAAGGTTATCAATATATTTTTAGAATTATAGTTTCATTAATGTATTAGGCAACATACGTTAACTCCAAAAATATTAATTTCGGAAAAAAACAAGTTCAACTGCTAATCCCCCACTTCTGCTGAGAGCACCGTCTGATCTCTGGGAGAAGGTTATCAATATATTTTTAGAATTATAGCTTCATTAGTGTATTAGGACATCATAGGTTAACTCCAAAACTATTAGTTTCCTTAGAAAACAACTTCAACTGCTAATTCCCCACTCCTACTATCAATATCAAAGTAATACAAAGAGGCATATCCTTCCAAACCAGATTGAAAGAAGTGAAGAGGACAATTGTATTTCTTTACTTTTATCCTCCATGGACTTTTAAAGTGCACAAGTATGGGGTGGATGTTGTGGCACCTGCTGTCTATAAAGTAAATATATTCTATTCTTATGAATTTTAACATGTAATTATTTATTTAAATACTATTATAATAATGAAGAGATATATTACAGGAGTTAATTATATGGTATGCATCTTTTTTATATAAAAAATATAAAAAACGTTTTAAAGATACAAAATGTTAAGCTCTTATGGATATTTGTTATTACCTTTCACTGTAAGCCCAAGATAATATTATAAATAAGGAGTTATAGAATAGAAATGGTAATATTCTAGGGCATTTTGTATGTGGAACTTTGGTCAATTAATATTTTGTATTTTTTTAAGAAAAATAGTTATTTGATATTTTTTTAAAGAAAAATAGTTATTTGTTGGTTACAATTTCACTTATTTTTATATATGTCATTAAATTGACTATATTTGCCAAAAAATTATCAATTTTAATACATGTTTTTTAATTGAATATTCACTAGTATTCTATAGATATGATTTGCGAAACTAGAAAATATATAAAATATAAATAGTAATATTAAAAAACAATATAAATAATCTTAACCACTGATCCATGTACCTTTTTTTCATTCAAAAAGAAGTTTACATATTGAGAAATTTGATGTCAAAATTTGATGGATTTGGAAATAATTTGGATTCTAGATATGTAAATTAAAATATAAATGGGTGAAAAATAAAATGAAATTTATGTTTCATGGATGCTATAAACATTTGATTATTGATAAATATATAAATATTTTTATGAAGAAAATTTAATGAAGAATAATTTTAAGAATATGATATCCTTCTATGATGTGAAAAATTCAAATAAAAAAATCAAACTCCTAAATTGGGATGGAGAGTGAGACGGAGCACGATGCCCATCCCCTCATGCAACTTTTAAGAGCGGGGTGGCATGCCGGATGACTTTCCGCCCACATACAAACACATGTGAGTAATGGTTATAGTCTATTTCGTTACACCAACTTCTATTCTTGACCTATATTTTGCTACCAAACAAATGAGCATGAGTGTTATCTGGTGAGATAATTCCCACTCCGGTGTAGGTGGATCTATGTCAAGAGACTTGCACCTTCAAATTTTTGTTGCAAGGATATTGTCCTCCTTTTTCTACAAATACTTCCCTTCGATTCTCCACCTTGTTTTAGGTTGTTGAAAATCACTACATTTTGATAAAGGAAAAATTTATTTTAAACATTTGTGGGGTTGTTCTTCCCATCGCAGAGACTTCACAAGGCAGGTCTAACAAGGGTCTTAGGAATGTGATCGGACCTTAGCCTGTCCATGGCCTTGTTGGGAATTTCCTTCTTCTTGTCACTACTGAAGTGGCGTCCTCATCCATCTGACATCCCTTCACCCTAGGCATAGAAAAACAACTCATCTAGTGATATTCCTTGGGACCACCATCTCAACTCATTTCTCATTTGGTAGCTTAGTTGTGGCACTTTTCTAGGATAATTGTTCTATTGGTGTTGAATTAGGATTTTTTTAAGGGTGATGTGTTTCTTAATAGTTTGAGTTTTTTCCTATAAAAATCTCTCTTTTCTCTGTCTAAAGACCTATCTTTAGTCCCCCTCTTCACAAATTTTAATTAAATTTTTACTTCTACTTTTAGCCCTCTAGTTTTCCTATTATCATGTTGAATTACTTGTGTCATTCCAGTATGAGCTCCTAACCTTAATAGCACATGTATAGTTGCTGAGGCGGGTGGGGTGGACGTGAATGAGAGGGTCTCCATGGATCATGGGTTATAATCCATGCCCAAGCATAGAAAAATAAGGTCATGGATACTTACCACTTTTTCTTCCACCTGATATTTAAGTTGAGATTCAGGGCCTTGACTCTCTACTTGTCGATGATCATCTTGTATTTTCTAAATCATACATTATTGAAGATGTTTCATGTTGGGTTCTTGGCCCTCGTCACACTACGGGAAGACAAAACAATATCTTCATTGGTAGCTCAAAGATCTCCTTAGTAGGGTATTGAAGGAGAATCAAGAGGAAAACTATGATATTTTCTTTTGCCATGAATGACATCAAGTAAGCTCAAAGACATCAACTCTCATGCATGGAATGTTTGAATGCCCTATTAGCTCACTTGGAGAGCCACCTCTAATCCAAGATTAGACATCCTACTCCTCTAGTTTCTAGTGTCAAAGATCCCACCCCAATGACTTCCTTGAGCTCCTATAATTTTATTATGTATTTTATTGACCTTTTCCTTTTCAGTGCTCTAGTTGATTGAATGTTAGAATTTCATCAGTTAACTTTGTATTAGTATGAATTTTTACTTAGAAGGTTGTCAATATATCGAGTTTCTTTAGGCTTGGAAGGAGTTCACCTTCGATAAAATTAGTAAATCATGGATAGATTACATATGTACATTGATGGCTTGAAATTCTGAGGCAACAGAAAATTAAACTTACAAAAAGATAAATAAATAAATAAAAACAAAATACTTTGCAAAATGTTTTCTTTTCTATGAACAAAATTACCATCTTAATGAGAATTGCACCAAGTTGTATTTTTTAGAGGACACAAAAATTCATGATTGTCATGACGGTTTTGAAAAGTGTTGATGGAGCATCAACATTTCGGTAAATTTTTGACACCTTAAATTTTCTTATGTATTAAGTATAAACATTTTTTTTAAATATTGGTGAGTTTCAAGCTGATTTTGAAAAGTGTTGATCTCGCATCAACATTTTTTTGGCCTTGTTATTTTTTTCATTTTAATTTTTTTTATGTATTTTCCTTAAATGAAATGAGTAGAGATTTGTATTATTAAACAAATCTCGATTACAAGGGTGGAACCATTAAAATTTCAATATTTCTTTAAGTTTTAACACTCAGCATAAAGACATAATACAATCCCTCAAACAATTTCCCCGTGACACAAAAATTTCAATCCCTTACCAACTGCATAGATTCCAAAAAACCCCAAAAATATACACATTTACATTCTATTTTTCACTATAATTTTATTTTGACCTAGTTTGACTTCTTGTTTTCCTTGCTGAATTTTTTTTCCCTTCTTCCCAACTTGAAGCCAACCCACATTTTCTGCAAATTATAGTGGATCATTCTCTGACAGCCGAATGATAATATAAACTTGAAATCTTCCTCATCTTCTTGATCTGCCCAAGAAGTCTTCTTTCCAATGATATTCATTGTGGTTTCTAGAGGGGATCCATTTTCCACAAGCGTTCATTGCTTTTCTACTAACACTACATCTGGCTATCCTTACTAGTGACTGAAGGATCCACATTAGCAAGCTATAAATAATTAATGAGTTCGATTAGCAAGATTTAATATTATTGAGTCCCATTAATTAATGTTATAAATTAAATAATTTTATTTTTAAACTAAATGTTTATTTTGGTTATTATATCTTTTTTACTCTGCTCCTTGTTTGAATTTGACTTTGACTATTCGTTATTTCAAACCTTTACCTATTTCATAATCTTATTTAAAATATTTGATGCTTTATATTAATAAATATTTTTATAAACTAGTTGTTTATTATAGTCATTATTTAAATGAAGGGTCTCTACATTGATCTTTATTTCAGTGTGTGCCAAGATCTACTTCTTCATCTTGTCCTCACGATGAACCACACAGGATGGTTCGTCACACGTCAAAAAAAAGTCTTTGATGTGATTTCTACCGAAAACATTGTTTTCTTAATTCAATATAGATCACAAAATCCTTAATTTAGAAATTGCTACCCTACACGGAAGGGACACTGCTGCTAAAGTTCATCATTTTGAACGGTCTCGCTTAAGGTTTTCCAAGTTGAAGACAAATCTAGCATTTCTAAAGTGATGTAGAGATTCGTCACTTATTCCTTCCTTCTCTTGGATTAATCATCCTCTTAATAATTATAGTTACCTTCGTATACTTTTTAATGCTAGTATGGGGCTTGTTTGTTTGGAGATTGGTAGGATTAGAAAGGTTCTTGATTTTATTTTGCGTGATTTACTTTCGTTGCATTTGCAGCTTTCTAATGAGATAATTGCTCCCCTTTGGTCCTGGCTCGAGGCATGCTCAACATTAAAATCCAGTCACATGGAAGAAATATGGAAATTGAAGTATTTTATGAAGTTTATCAAGCTCTCTAAGAAATATTTTTCACATCCTAGTGACTCCAGTTTCTTTCATGTTTCTTCCATGAGAAAAATTAGTATTAATCAAATTTCTGCTCTCTGATCTTGGGTTGGTTGTGCCTCTCTCTCTTCCACCATCATAAGTGATAATAATAACATTGGCATTGTCCCTTGTAGTGGTTGTAATAGCCCCTTGTTTTACCTGATTCAGATTCCTCCCCTCTCCATTGTTGCTCCATTGTGTCCCAAACAACTCATTGTTTCCGATGATTCCTGGGTTAAATCTACCGACGTGACCTCTTGTGGTAGGTTTTTGAGTGATTTAGTTGATCTTGGTTGTTCATTGGACTCGTGTTTTTGTCCTAATCCTTATTATTCCCCCCCCCCCCAATCAATGGTCATCTGCAGTCATTTATTAACGGTCGGTATGATTTGGGTCTTCGCTATTGTAAAAGCCCTAGTGAAAATTCCATGTAATAAAAGTAAATAAACAAAAAATAATAACCACGGATGATTGGACACTTATTCCAAGCTGAATATTGGGTAGAATCCTAGTGATGGGGATAACTTTTGATTGTTTATTGCTAACAAAATTGGCAAAGGCAATGGCTAAGGATTTGGAAAGGCAAAATGGAATTTTTGGCACAATTATTTATAAAAATAATAGAAATTAGGAGAAAAGGGAGGTGAAAGGTCACATGTTTCATGTGAGGAGGAAGTTGAAGGAAAATAATGGAAATGAAGAAAATAGATGCCTTGTTCATAAAAAGGCTTCAGAGGATCAAAGGTAACCTTTTGTCAGTTCAGTTTTGGAGCTCTCTCATATTGTCTCTCTCTCTCATACTCTTGGAGACTTAGAGTTTTCTTGGAGTACTCTTAGTGGGTGTGGCACACTTGGATTTTTGCAGCAAGAAGGAAAAGCAAGAACAGGAAAGCACAAGAAGGCATCAGGATCAGCAACTACATCATATTTTCTTGTAGGTGTAGAGTTGCATGTATGTTTCCTTCACTAGTTTTGGCATGCATGGCACATGCATGTGGTTTCTTGGTTGTGATTTGTCATTGGCATGGAAGGTTACCTGGATTGACAGTTTATTTCCTAGCCTTGCAATTTCCTGGATAGCCATGGTGATTGTGGGTTTACTTTCAATGCTTTTTTGGTTGGTTCTCATGATTCCTTAGCTTGGGTTGAGTTATTAGTTCCTTGAAGCCTTAGTTCGAACAAACACTCTAGAAGCCCTAGAAGGCTTGGATGGAGATTAATTTGATGATGTTTTTGTTATGTCTGACTGTGCGGTGGAATCGGTGTTTGATGGGTTGAGGTGGATGGCCTCTGGAAGCCCTGGATGAGTTTCGATTGATGTGTTGTATGAGATCCCACATTCATGCTTGGAATATGGCACGGGGGTTAATGGATAAAGAGAGATTTCTCTCAACCATTCTACAGTAGGGTGGAACGTGGAAGTATCATCCCGAGTTTGGATTTTGCACTATTATTGAAATGTATTTCTCCTTATATTCCTTTGAGAATTTTGATGGATTGTATGTGGTCTATATGGTTGTACTTTCATGAGTATTTATGCTCCTATTATGTTGGTTATGTATGTGTTTTATGACAGCAACCATGTGTGGTTATCATCATGCTTTTACTTTTAATTGAATGATCAATGTATTTATGACCTAATGGATGGAATGTCAGTTGATGTGTTGAGGCATCAATGGTTCTAAGTGATTTTCAGCTAAGTACGAAACCCCTATGCTTAGAACTATTAATTACACATGTAGTTACACATTTGGAAAATGTTTGACGATATTCCTATCATCAATAATAGGGGTCTAGTCAAGATCTTGAACAAGTATTTTCTTTAGAAATATCATTTCCATGGTACTTTACTGATCTAAAGAGATGGTTCAATTCTAGGTAGTGACCTAGGCTCTCATCCTGAAAAAATGGCTCAAATCTCGGAGTTATTGGCATAGCACTGATAGTTTTGGTCTCTGGTCACTGGCAGGCAAGCCTGTGAGAATGACTTTGGGTTTTTGGTCGCACTCATGCCTATAGTATGTGAGAGACTAAACCTTAAATTGTCCAAAACATCAGTGGGACCCCAAGGTAAGTTGTCTAAAGTATTGGATTGGTTCCTAAGGGTCCTATTGCTAATGAATAATGTATATATGGTGTGTTTCTATCAATTCCACCCACTTAACGCCACTTAGAAGGTTGGTTCATATCGTAGTGGCCTCTCATCACATGTTTATCCCAGTTGGATGGTTACTTGGGTAGATGTGGGAGGAGGGTGTTATAGAGTGGTATCAGAGCATGGTTCACCCCGTGGACTAGATGGGCTATGTAGTGGTCATGCATCCATGTCAGTTGCATGTGTGACTCTCACACTTGCATTCCATGCACTTGTTGCATTTGCTTGATGTTGTTCATGGTTGTAGTGATGTCATCATGTGAAATTTGAGGTGTCAATGTGGAATGAATTGTTGTGAGTATATGACTAGTTAAGTGTTGATTTATGTCACTTACATGTATCATTGTAATATTCTTGGTTACATTCTTGCATTATTGGTTACATCCTCGTATGCTTGGTTGTGTGTGTCATTCTTGCAGCTTTGATTTCAAGTATTGTTCATTCATGATTGGTCATATGTGTTTATGCATATGTGTAGATGGTTACGCATCACTTATGCATGTTCATGGTTGCATGTGGTCAAGTATATAATGACGTAATGATGGTGGTTGTCATGCATGAGGTCGTGGTGTGTGTTGTTATTAAGGTCATGCATTGATGACTGGGCCCTAGCTAGAATGACGGTTTCATGGTCATATGATTATGTTTTATGTTTCTATATGCTTTCATGATTATGTTCTACATGTATCACATTGATTTGTTGGTCTTGCATACTAGGTATCCTCCCCGAGATATAATAAGGTACGTTGGTTTATTTTGATTTGGTTTATCTAACATGATATACCTTACAGGAAGAAATATCAAATGGCTAGCAAGATGGTTGACTATAAAGCCACCCCCCCATGAATCCAAAGATCACTATGGTGTTGGGAACCCTTCCGATTTGGCAGTTACACTGTGAAGCTTAAAGGAAGAAAAAAGGAGTTGTAAGCAAGAAAATGATAAAATCATACAAACGCAGGAGAAATGAGTAGAGGTAAATGCAGTAATACTTTAGAGTTTGTCAGATTTGCAATGACAAGGACCACATGAGATCAACGGTGAGTAGGAGGATAGAACTATTAGGGCATATGGTAGTTGGTCATATGGCGGTCGGAGGTCAGATAGAGATACCACAATTAGAGACAACAATTTATTGGACACTTTGGATAGAAGAGGTGATAGACATAGGTATAATTCTAGTTCTGATTCGAATAGGCATCATGATCGTCATCATTATCAACCTTACAGGAGGAGTGAGAGGGGATATTTTCCATATGAGTTTAAGAAAGCGAAGCCACCAACATTTGATGAAGATATGAAGAAAACATAGGATTCAAAGGCATGCAGAAATTATTTAGGTTGGATGACTATTCAGAGAACATGATAGCTAGAGTGGCTACATTCAGTCTCAAAGATAAAGCAGACATTAAATGGGAAGATGTGAAGAATGTCAGATGCATTCATGAGGAGGATTTGACTTGGAGTGAGTTTGAGCGACTATTCAAGAAGAAGTACTTTTCAGAGAGATAATTTGATGACAGGGAAAATAATTTTATGGGCTAAAGATGGGTTCCATGACATATGATGAATACACTGAAGATTCTTGGAGTTACAGAGGTATGTGCCTTATCTCACATAGGAAAAGGACAAGATTTAAAGGTTCATTAATGGATTAGTGGTTGCATTTAAAGATATAATTGAGTTTGATGAGCCTTGATCATTGGAGGAGGTCATTGGAAGCTAAGGCATTGCTATGAACAATCGAAGCACAAAATCAAGACTAAGTGAGACTGGAAAGGTAATGAAAAGAACAAAGGAAAATGGGATAGAAAGAGAGCAAGACCTCATAATATAGGTATGAAGGAGAATGCCAGACCACCTAAGAATTTCAATGCATCAGATATAGGACATGGATTTCGATCAGGAGAACAGAACAAGGAGACGGATTGGAAGCCTATAGAGTGTTAGATTTGTGGCAAGGATCATCGCATGAGATATTTCCCATAGAATCACAGTGGTAGACCTCAGATATACAGTGCGTAGGAGGTAGAGACTATTGGGGATGTTGGTCAGAGTATTTTGTGTATCTATGCAGGATCGGATAACAAACAGGGAGATCAGCATACATCTATTGTTGAGACGGATGGTAAGGTTTGTGATCAATTTATTTCTATTTTGATTTACCCTAGATCTAATTATAGCTATGTTATTCTAACTTGGTGGAAAAGTGTGGTTTGACTAGGGAATTGCATGCAGAGTCTTGGTTACTACAATTTCCTATAGGTACAAAGAAATGATTTCATCATTGGGTAAGATCTTGTTCATTTGATTTGAATGGTATGCCTACCGCAACACATTTGAATATATTATGATTGGGTTCATACAGTATGTTGTTGGGCATGGACTAGTTGTAACTTCATAGAAACAAGGTAGATTTTTATGATAAATCCATTGAGTGTGTTGATGAAAATGGAGAACTAAGAGTCTTACAGGGTAAGAAGAAATATAGATCAGTTAGGATGGTGAAAACTATGCAAGAAAAGCATAGTTGTAGGAAAGGGTGTAAGTTATTTGTAGTGCACATTTCTAGTGATAAGGGTAAGGAAGTTGAGAGTATAGATGTGTTTAGTAGGTAACCAATTTTATAGCAGTTCAAGGATGTATTTCTTGAGGACATTACACTGTTGCCACCCCATAGGGAGGTATAATTTTCTATTGAGTTAGTGCCAAGGGAAACTCTAGCATCAAAAGCACCTTAGAAGATGAACAAACCTGAGTTGGCTGAGTTAAATTTGGAGTTGAAGGAAATGTTGGAAAAGGGATACATTAGGCGAAGTGTATCAGCACGGGGTGCACTAGTATTGCTCATAAAGAAGAAAGATGGAACACTCAGATTATGAATTGATTACAGGGAATTGAACAAAGTGACTATCAAGAACATGTACCCTTTACCGAGGATTGATGACTTATTCAATTAGCTGAAGGGAGTAGCAGTGTTCTTGAAGATCAACTTGAGATCCAGATACCATCAAGTACACATCAAAGAGGAGGACATTTACAATATTGCATTCTAGACCAGTTTTTGTTGTTTCATTTGGCTTCACTAATGCTCTAGCTACATTCATGTGCTTGATGAATAGTGTGTTGCGTCCATATTTGGATAAGTTTGTTATTGTGTTGATTGATGATATACTGGTATATTATAAAAATTAAGAACATGTTGAGCATTTAGCAATAGTGTTGAGGTTGTTGAGATAGAATCAGTTGTATGCTAAGCTCAGCAAGTGTAGCTTCTTTCAAACTAAGGTACACTACCTTGTCTCCAAGGAGTGCATTACAGTAGATCTAGAGAAGATAAGGGCCATTATAGAGTGGGTAGCTCCTGAGAGTTTGGATGTGGTGAGAAATTTCGTGGGTTTTGTAGGCTACTATAGGAGGTTCATCAAGAACTTCTCGCAGATTTCTTATCCTATCACAACATTGTAAAGGAAAGGTAAGAAGTTTGAATAGAACTAGGAGTTTGAGGCTATATTTGAGAAACTTAAGAAAATGTTGATGCATGCATCATTGCTACATATTTCATATCCAGACAAGGAATTTCTGGTATGTAGATATGCTTGCAAGAGAGGACTTGGTGGAGTCCTTATGTAGGATGGGCAAGTGGTATGATATGAGTCCCGGAAACTAAATAAGCATGAGAAAAACTACCCGACACATGATTTGAAGTTAGCACCGATCATAAATGCATTGAATATGTGGAGATGCTATCTTCTTTGAATAAGGTTTGTACTTATGAGTGATCACATTGGGTTGAGGTATTTGTTTGACCAGTCAAGTCTCAAATCTAGGTAGGCTAGGTGGTTGGCCATGATCAGCAAGTATGATTTCTAAATTAGGTACATCAAAGGTAAAGAAAATAGGGTGGTAGATGCTCTCAGCAGATGGGTACATGTACATCACTTGGCAGCTATGAGCTCCTATGGGACAAACTTACAAGATAGTATCTTGCAGGTAAGTTAACAGGATGTCAAGTATATGGAGATCGTGCGCAGGTTACAATAGGATGTTGGTACAGGTACAGGTACATGTATAGGTATAGATGAAGGTACATGTACATGTAGTGGTACAGGTGCAGGTGGCAGTACAGGTACATTCACAGTTACAGGTGCAGGTGCACAGGGTATGGATTATTGTCTTACAACAGATGGATTGGCCAAGTTATGAGATAGGATATATGTACTGGACAATAGTGAGCTCAAGAAGGTTATCTCGAGGGATTTTCTTGTGAAATCATATTCAGGTCACCCAATTTATCAGAGGACATTGACAGCAGTGAAGACATTTTATAATTGCCTGAATTTGAAGAGGGATGTATCAAAGTTTGTGGCTAGATGTTTTTATTGCCAACACTTGAAAGAAGAATGTAATCATTTAGGTGGACTACTACAACCATTTGTGATTATAGAGTGGAAATGGGAAGTCATTTCCATGGAATTCATCATAGGGTTTCTGAACATAGTTAGATAACATGATTCCATTACAGTTATTGTGGACAAGTATGAAGATTGCACATTTCATTCCGGTTAAGTCTACATTCTCAACTAGCGATGTAGCAAAGGTATTCATCTGAGATGTGGTTAGACTGCACAGTGTTTCGAAGAATATTGTGTCACACACAGATGTATAGATAGAGAGGGTCAACAAGATATTAGAGGACATGTTGAGGATGTATGTGATGCATCAGTAGAGGAAGTGGGAAGAGTATTCCCTTTGGTAGAGTTCACATACAACAATGGTTATCAGGAGTCATTAAGGATGAGTCCTTTTGAGGCATTGTATGGGTGGAGTTGCAACACTCCCATCAGTTGGAGTGATCCGGTTAGCCAGGTATTGATTGGACCAGATATGTTGGCGGACATGCAACAAGAAATGCAGGTGAAAAGAAGAATATAAATATGACAGAAGATAGACATAAGAGTTATGTAGATAGAAACATTTTGTTTATGGAGTTCCAGGTTGGGGAACATGTGTACTTGTGCATCAAACCAAAGAAGAGCTCCTTCTAGATTGGATCTTGTGTCAAGCTAGCACCACAGTTTTGTCGACCCTTCAATATAATTGAGAGGATTAGGTCAGTAGCCTATCAACTTGCAGTGCCTCTCACAGTGAAAGGCCATGATGTTTTCCATGTCTCTTTTCTTAAGAAATATGTTAAGGATGTTGATCATGTGATTGACTAGTCTGTATTGCAGGTGTAACCAGGTGGAGAATTCCAACTAGAGCCTCAGTGTATATTTCAGAAAAAGGTATGCATGCTCCGGAAACATGCAATACAACAACTTAAGGTGTCGTGGAAATAATTTGGGCCTGATGAAACTACATCGGAGATGGCATATCAGATGCAGGCTATGTATCGTTCCTTTTTTGTTGGTTGAGGCAAAGCAATTTTGGCTTGTTGTTTTGGTGTGATTTTGGTATATGTTGTGATATATGTTTTCGTATATGTTGTGGTATATGTTTTGATTATGTTGGTTTATGTACATATGTATATGGATATAAATACCACCATGAGGTATGTTATAAAGCTACACTATGCGGTATGTTTTTATGGTTTCATGTTATTATGAAGTTATGTTGGTTTGCTTTCCAACTGGGTGATCATTATAAATAATGCATCAAGCTAAGTTATAAATCTCCATTGGTAGTATATATTTTTCTTACAATAGTTTTATCATTATAGGTATTGTTGAACACCGAGGACAGTGTTCCCCCAAGGGGAAGGGTTTTGTAATAACCTTGGTGAAAATTCCATGTAATAAAAATAAATAAAGACAAAATAATAACCATGGATGATGGGACATTTATTCCAAGCTAAATGTTGCACATAATCCTAGTGATGTGGATCACTTGTGATTATTTATTGCTAAGTAAATTGGCAAAGGAAATGGCTAAGGCTTTGGAAAGACAAAATGGCATTTTTGGCACAATTATTTATGAAAATAATGGAAATTAGGAGAAAAAGGAGGTGAAAGGTCACAGGTTGCATGTGAGGAGGAAATTTAAGGAAAATAATGGAAAATGAAGAAAATATAGGCCTCATTCATGAAAAGGCTCCAGAGGATCATTTGGTAACCTTTTGTCAATTCTATTTTGGAGCTCTCTCATTATTCTCCCTCTCTCTCTCATACTCTTGGAGACTTAGAGTTTTCTTGGAGAACTCTTGTTGGGTGTGGAATACTTGGATTTTTTGAGCAAGAAGGCAGAGGAAGAGAACGAAATCACAAGAAGGCATCGAGATCGGTAGCTACATCATATTTTCTTACTAGTACCGAGTTGCATGTGTGCTTCCTTCACTCTTTTTGGCATGCATGGCACATGCATGTGATTTCTTAGTTTTGATCTATCATTGGCATGAAGTTTTTCCTGGATTGACAGTGGATTGACTAGCCTTGCCATTTCCTTGATAGCCATGGTGATTGTGGGTTTACTTTAATTGTTTTTTTTTGTTTGCTCTCATGTTTCCTTAGCTTGGGTTGAGGTATTGGTTCCTGAAGGCCTTGGTTGGAACAAATGCTCTCGAAGCCCTGGAAGGCTTGGATGGAGACAAATATAATGATGGTTTTGTGATTTCCAACTATGAGGTGGAATCACTATTTGATGGGTTGATGTGGATGGCCTTTGGAAGCCATGGATGAGTTTTGATTGATGTGTTCTATGAGATCCCACATTCATGCTTGGAATATGGCATGGGGGTGAATGGCTAAAGAGAGATTTTTCTCAGGCATTCAATGGTCAGGTGGAACATTGAAGTCCCATCCCTGGTTTGGATTTTGCATAATTAATGAAAGGTATTTATCTTTGTATTTCTGTGTTCATTTTGATGGATTGTATGTGGACTATGTGGTTGTACTTTCATGAGTATTTATACTTCTATTATGTTGGTTATGTATGTGTTTTTTGACAACAACCATGTGTGGATCTCATCATGTTTTTACTTGTAATTGAATGATCAATATATCTATGACCTAATGGATGGATTGGAAGTTGATGTGTTGAGGCATCAATGGTTCTTAGAGATTCTCATCTAAGTATGAGACGCCTATGCTTAGAAGTGTTAATTACACATGCAGATTACACATTTGCAATATGTTTGATGAAATGCCTCTCATGGCTAGTAGTGGTCCACTCAATTTCTTGAACAAGTATTTTCTTTAGTACTGTCATTTCCATGCTATTTTAGTGATATGAAGAGATATTTTGATTCTGGGCAGTGACCTAGCCTCTCAGCCTAAAAAAGTGGCTCAAATCCTAGAGTCACTGGCATAAACCTGACAGTTTTGGTCACTGGTCACCGGTAGGCAAGCTCGTGAGAGATAATTTGGGTTGTTCATTGCATTCATTCTTGTAGCATGGGAGTGACTCATCCTTAAATTGTCCAAACGCTTAGTGGGACCCCAAGGCAAGTTTTTTAAATTATTGGATCAGTTTTTGAGGGTCCTATAGTTGATGCTTAATGTTTGCATGGTGTGCTTCCGTCGGTTCCACTTGCTTAGGGTGACTTAGTAGGTCGAATCTAATCGTAGTGGCCTCTCATCGCATGTTTACCCTGGTTGGCCGGTTTCTCGAGTAGATGTGGGAGGAGGGTGTTACAATTGTCTCTGATTTCTCCTCGATGTTCTCTGTGAGCCAGTGATAGTCCCTCCCCTATCCCCTTGGAAGTGGTTGGTCTTCCTTCCTCGTTGGTCAATGATGAGCTAGTGGTGCTACCCTCTTCTTTGTTCCATCAATCTGCAAGTTCCATCTTTGATCTCGTTTCACCGTATGTGGCCTCGTTGGACTCATCATTAAACTCGTCATTGGTTTACTCTCAAGAGAAGGCGCTCTGCCCTTCGACCCTTTCTTTGTTTGATTGTTCTAGTTATGGCTCAATTCTATAAGCATGACCACCTTTATGTGGAGGAATCGTTGACTCGATCTCCAAGTTTGGTAATACTGAGCCAATGGATCTTAATAGGGAAAGTTTTGTTGGGTCGGACATGGTGAGAAGTGTAAAAAAATATGGTCACAACATTATTAAGAATGTTGATAATATTAATATTATTCCTTTTGTTAATACTAATAATATTAGAAATAACAATAAACGTTTTTATAATAATAATACTCATTGTTTTAATAATAATAATAATAATAATTTGAATAACAATAGTAATAATGCTAATAATATTGCTAAGAAAATACTTAATAATTGTAATAGTAACTTTAAAAATGATGGTTCTCTTTGTAATCGTAATGATAATATGAGAAATAGTAATTATAGGACTTTATGTTTGTTTAATAATGTTAGTTCTAATGCCCCTCCCCCCCTAGTAATAGGGTTGTCAATTTCTCTAGCTTCTTGTTTGATCATCTAGTATCTCGCCTTTTGGAGAAAGGTTTAAATTTTTCCCTCACTCCTAAAAAGATCCCTATCGATGAAATTATTTGTGACATTGAGTATGATATTAGAGACTTACCGAAGGTCACTAAATATATCATTAGACATGACTCTGTTGTTCTCCTTATGAAGGCTAAGCCCCCCAAGAAAAAAGTCAACAAGCTTGAGTTTGATGCTCTCAATTCATTAAATAATAACAAGGATGTTGTTGTCCTCAAGATCGAAAAGGGTGGTGTTGTGGTTATTCTTGATAAAGAGGATTACTGAAAGAAGATATTGGACCAATTTTGTAATAGCACGAGCTATAGGAAACTTAATAAGGATCCTTTGAAGAAGATTTCCAAAATTTTGGCTCTTGCTATAAAATACAGTAGCTCGTCCAACTTGTTTAGTCATAAGCTTACTGAAAGTAGCCCTATTACCCCTAGAATCTACGACCTTCCTAAGATTCATAAGGAAGGGGCTCTGCTGAGATCCATTGTCAATACAATAGGGGGACTGACCTATCTTCTTGCTAAATATTTAACATTGAAGCTTAGGCCGCTTGTTGGCTGTACAGATTCCTTTGTCAAGGACTTCACATCCTTTGTCAATGAGTTAAAGAGTATTACTCTTGATCTTGATGACAAGCTTTTGAGTTTCGATGTGGTCACCCCTATACACTAATATCCTTATCAATGAAGCCATTGAAGTCATTAAGCATATTACGGATTGTGACATGGATAATTTAGTCGATATCTATCTCACCTCTACTTTCTTCTCTTTTGATGGGGAATTCCATGAGAAAACTTGTGGAGTCGCCATGGGTTCCCCCTTCTACCTTGTAGTGGCTAATCATTTTATGGAAGATTTTTAATCGAAAGCCTTAACCTCTTCTCATCTTCTGCCTAAGATGTGGTCTGTGGATGACACTTGTGTCATCTAGTCCGATGGTAAGGAAGAGTTGGACCTCTTTTTCCTTCATCTTAATAATGAGTCCAATCCATAAATTTCACCATGGAATTCCAAAGAAATGGTAGTCTACCCTTCCTTCACCTCCTCCTATGAACGAATGAGGATGGATCTTTTTCTCATCGAGTCTTTTGGAAGAAAAATCACGTGGAACAATATCATCATTCTAGTTCTCATCATTTCCCAGCTCAAAAGCTTGTTGTTCTCAACACTTTAGAGACTAGAGCTTTAAGAGTTTCTGATGACAATCATCTTAATGATGAGAAAGCACACCTCGTGAGTGTTTTCTTGAATAATGGGTACATTAGGCATCAATATTCTAAGGCTTTCCTTAAAGATGAAAAAGGTCCAAAGAATAATATTGGACCCAAGGATAGATTTTCAAGTGTTCATCTCCCTTTTATCCAAGGGACCACTGATAAGATTGCGAAGATCCTAAGAAAACATAAGGTTCCTTCAACCTTTAGACCTCTAAATACCCTCTGAAGCTCCCTAAGATCAGTAAAGGATCTCATGGACCCTAAAAATATGAAAGGGGTTTACATTATCCCTTACTCTTATGTGACTCCCTACATAGGTGAGAGAGGTCGCTCTATCAATGAGAGGATTCTTGAGCATGCCCCTAACATCATACATGGTAGGACCCTCTCCTCTACCCTTGCAAAACATTCATAAAAATCTACGCATCACATTTGCATCGAAGAGGACCAAGTCATTGCCAAGATTAATCATTTCCATCATCAATAATTCATGGAGGCCTTAGAAATTGAAAAAAAGGCCTACTAATTTCAATAGAGATGATGGCCAGAATATTAGAAGAAGTTGGGTTATGCTTTATCCTCTTGATTGTTGTGAGCTCTTTTCAGTATTTTTATTTTCTTTATGTATGTTTTCTTCGTTACACTTTGGTTTTTTTTCATTTTTTGGCTTCTTGATTTATTTATAGTGCCTTAACCCTTTAATTTGTAGTTGACACTGATTCTTTGTCTTTCTTAATTTGACTTTATTTTTTTCATTAATTTATTTTGTGAATAATAGGGTATCGACTCCATTTTTCAGGTCTTGACTCCTTTGGTTTTATTTTTTGGCACCACTCCTTGCTTCTAATTGTTTTTTCTTAGTCCATATATATTTAGTAGCAAAAAGAAAATTAAGATATTATAAGGAGGCCATCAAACCCACCTTAGAAGATCAAAGTATCTCTCTGTTTTAACTAACTCAAAGAAGAAAATTAATGTAGCCAAGATTAGAATGAACTCTCATGAGCTCCATAGTGAAATGGGTAGTTGGGCAATTTCTAAAACACCATGGATGGAAAGGATGTACCATCTCTCTGAGAATATGAACATTGAGGATGAAAATCACTTCCTCTTAGAGTGCCCCACGTACAACCACATTAGATCTCAATTTCATAATCTTTGTTGCAATACTGACCTTCCTAGCCTTTTACGATGTCAAAATTATAGTGAACTCGGGAGGTTTCTCTCCAATATTTTTGAGCATAGGAACAAAATCTTAAATCAAACTAAATACTTCATTTCTTTAGGTTCGATACACCAAAGTTTGGTCTCAGTGGATGTTAACCATCATCATCATCATTATTTATCTCATCATTTTATTTAATCTTAGTGAGTCCCATTAATTATAGCCATACTTAAATAATTTTATCTTCAAACTAACCATTTATTTTGGTTATTATATCTTAGTGAGTCCCATTAATTAGTGCTACAATTAAATCATTTTATTTTCAAACTAACTGTTTATTTTGGTTATTATATTTTTTACTTGCTCTTTGTTTGACTTTGACTTTGAATATTCTTTATTTCAAACCTTTACCTATTTTATAATTCTACTTAATATATTTGATGCTTTAAATTACTTAATATTTTTTTTAACTAGCAGTTATAGCAGCTATTTAAATGAAGGGTCTATTGATCTCTATTTAAAAGTGTGCCAAGATCTACTACACTAAATGGTTCAAAAAGCTTAGGCAAAAATTCTTTGATGAGATTTTTATCTAAAAAATTGTTTTCTTAAGTAATAATAATATAATTTAATTAATTCTTAGGAATTTTTTCAAGTTTAGCAAATTGAAATGTCTAATGAAATAAATGTTTTGATGTTTACTGTGGATTGATGCCTACCATTACTAATATGCTTGCTCTAGTTTTTATGAGAAGGACCAATTTACAATGCAGCATTTAAACTTGATTTTGTTACACTCACTTATTCATATAACTGTTTAACCAATGGGGAAATTTATGATAACTCAGCTGTCAAATGAGTAGTTGGGACAGTCATTACTAGCTGTCATCACTAATGCAGGTTGACTCATCAGTGTTACTCATGGAAAACCAAGTCACTTCACATCAATGGTGGTGGGTAAAGGATTAGGTTTTGGCTCCTCTAAATGCTTCTACAGCTTTGAAAGTTAAACTATTTCTTAAGTTGAGAAAAAACTCTTAACCAAACAAAAACAATTTTAACCCACAATATATATATATATATTCCTCCCTTTCCAAATCCCAGAAAAGAAACCAGAGAAACCAGAGCCGAACTCTATAATGGATCTGGAAAAACAACGACTATATAAACGTCTACAGACCTCCAAGATACAACTGTGACTCTACCGTGGTGGGAATGGTTTCGAACAGGTCTTCGTTAGGCCTATGGAATAAACCACGATCAAGACAAATCAGTTATGAATTCAGAACGTCAATCGGTTTCGGTTATGAATTCAGAACGTCAATCGGTTTCGGTAGTGACCAACAAAACTCTTCCTACTAACTTTTTCAACAATTAAAACAATTGAAAGTCACAGTGTATTAAAATTCACGAGAAAAAGTAAGATCGTCATCCACAGCCTCTGATGTGCTAATTGTGTTGCAATGGGTATCTTTTTCAGATCAACAAACGGTTTTGTAGCGTTTTAATCGAGAAGCTGGATGCTCGTAAATACGACCGATTTCTTTTCTGAAACCCCTTTCTCTTTATTTCTGACTCTGAAGTCTGCAGACCTGTCTAAAATCTAGGTGATCATTCATGGAGATATTGTAATTAAAGATATGTACATGGGCAACAGCTACACCTTTGCAGAGATTTCTATTGATATTAAGAGCTAGCCTCAGTTCAGCCATTAATTCATAAAGGCGCAATGGTACTGGAAAAAATTATTACGGAAACTTCCGAGTCCCATCGAATTCGATCTTGCAAGCAGCTCTTCCCTATCGTACGGTTAGATTTCTCCAAAAGGCATGAAGTACAGAGTCCAGCAGATTCCCCTATCAACATATATGTATGAAGTTATCGTTTTATTAATGCAATATATGTTATATATTGGATTTATCTGAGTAGTAAATCTGATAGTTGGTTATATTTTCCATTAATGGAGATATAATTCTAGAACTATTTGTTGCCAGCAGATTTAACATACACTATTGAAATCAAAGTGCTAAGAAAGTTAGTTAATTAATTTTAAGGAGAACACAAATTCCTCTAGAAAATACTGGAAATTTGGGCATGATTTTTATCAAATCTCGCAAAATTTTTGAGAAATCTAAGGCACAGCCCTCAAACTTCAGGGTTTTGGATGGCTAAAGAGTTTGTGAAAGTGCTCCATAATTTCTACCATAAAAAAACAATTCAAACTAAAAATTCACATGTATTCTAGATATGACTTTTCAAACTAAAAACTATATAAAATATAAATAGTATTATTAAAAATCAACCTATATAAATCTTAAATACTGATTCATGTAACTTTTTTTTCATTGAAAAAAGAGTTTATATATTGAGAAATTTGATACCAAAATTTGATAGACTAGAAATTAATTTAGATTTAAAATATATAAATTAAAATATAAATGGGTGAAAAATAAAATAATATTTATGTTTTATGGATGGTATTAACATTTTGATTATTGATAAATACATAAATATTTTTATGAAGAAAATTTAATGGAAACTAATTTAAAAAAAAATTTAAAATATGGTTTCCTTCTTTGATGTGAAAAATTGGAATAGACAAATCAAACTCCTCAATTGAGGTGGAGAGGTAGACAGAGGAGGATGTTGGGGGGCAAGCTTGCCACCCCATTGCCTCATGCAACTTTTAAGATGGGTTAGTCTATTTGGTTATGGAAACTTCTTTTCTTCACCTATCTTTTGCTACCAAAAAGATGAGCTTGAGTGCTACCTCTCGTGAGATAATTCCCTTTATGGCACACATGGATCTATATCAAGGGACTTACACCTTCGAATTTTGTTCCAAGGATATTATACTTCTTTTCCTTCAAATCCTTCCCCACATTCTCGACGTTGTTTTAGGTTGTTGAAAATCAATACATTTCGATTGAGGAAATTTGTATTTTAAGCACTCCTGGGATTGTTCTTCCTGTGGCTGAGACTTTACAAGGTAGGTGTAACGAAGGAATTAGGAATGCAATCAGAGCTTGGTCTGTTAGTGGCTTTGTTGCGACTTTGATTTTTTTCTCACTAGTGCAATGGTGTCCTAAGCCATCCCACAATGTGGCTGAGACTTTACAAGGTAGGTGTAACTAGGGTCTTCGGAATGCAATCAGACCTCGGCTTGTTAGTGGCTTTGTTGGGACTTTTCTTCTTCTTCTCACTACTGTAGTGGTGTCCTAAGCCATCCCACAACCCTCGACCCGTAGGGCTAGGAAAGCAACTCGTCTAACTATATTCTTTAGGACTACCATCTCCACTCCTTTTTCATTTCATAGCTTATTCTTTAGGGCCTTTTCTAAGATAGGTGTTCTATTATTGTTGAATTGCAGTTTTGTGAAGTGTGGCATGTTTCATAATAGTTTGAAGTTTTTCCTAGAAACCTCTCTCTTTCCTCTATCTGAAGCCCTGTCTTTAGTCCCTCTCTTCAAAAACCTTTGTTTAATTTTTACTTCTATTTCTAGCCCTCTAGTTTTCCTATCATCATGTTGAATTACTAGTAGAATTCCACTACGAGCTCCCAACTTCGATAGTGCATGTGCAGTGGTCGAGGCAAGTGGTGTGGACGTGAATGAGAGGGTACCCTTGACTCATAGATTAGAACCCATGCCCAAGCATAGAAACATAAGGTCACATATATTTACCACTTTGTTGTTTCACCTGAGAGTTGAATTGAGATTCAGTGCCTTGAATCTCTACTTGTCCATTAAGGTCTTGTATTTTCTAACTCATACATTATTGAAGATGTTTCTAACTCGATTATTGACCCTTGTCACTCTAGCGGAAGACAAAAAAAATATAGTAATTCAATCACTCTTGAAGGCGAAGCAAAAGGAATAATATAATATTTTTTATGCCTTGAGTGACATCAAGCAAGCTCAAAGACATCAATGCTCATGCATGGAATGTCGCAGTGCCCTCTTAATGTTTGAGTGCGAGATTAAACTTCCTACTCCTTTAAGTTATAGTGCCAAATATCCTACACCAATGACTTCCTTGGACTCGTGCAATTTTATTATGTATTCTAATGACCTTTTCATTTTCAGTGCTCTAGTTGATGGAATGATACACTTTCATGCTCTAGTTGATGGAATGATACACTTTCCTTAGTTAATTTTGTAGTGGTATCAATTTTTACTCAAAAGGTTGTCAATATATCTAGTTTCTCTAGACTTGAGAGAAGGAGTTTTCTTTCGATAAACTTAGTAAATCATGGATAGATTATAGATGTACATTGATGGCTTGAAATTATGAGGCAATAGAAAATTAAACTCACAAAAAGTTAAATAAATAAATAAATAAAAATAAAATATTCTGCAAAATGTTTTTTTTTAATGAACAAAGTTACCAACTTAATCATAATTGTACTAAGTTCTATTTTTTAGAGGTCACGAAAATTCATGAATTTCATGACTATTTTGAAAAGTGTCGATGAAGCACCAACAATTTTTTTGGCCACAACTTTGACACCTTAAATTTTCTTATGTATTAAGTATGAACATTTTTTTTAAATGTTGGTGATTTTGATGTCGATTTTGAAAAATATTGATATAACATCAACCTTTTATTTGGGGGTTTATATTTTACATTTTATGTTTTTTTAATAAATGTGTAGAGATTTTTTATTAAAAAAATCTGGATTACAAGGGTAGAACCTTTAAAATTTCAATCTTTCTTACACTTTTAATATTGAGCACAAAGGCTCAATCCAAATGATGCAGGAGCATCAAGACCCTCTTCATTTGTAAATATAGAATAAAAAGGGGGGTGTGATAATTTTAATTATTTTGTTATTTTTAATAAAATAGGGAGTGTTTTTAAGCATAAAGCAGTGAATGTTGATCATTATGGGATAAGGAAAGCTTTTCTATTTTAGAACGGGGAAAAAGATGGGAAAAAGCCTCAAGATGCTTTTTACCATATGAATGCATTGCATGTAGACTCTTAGAGCTTTTAGTTGAGTGATTCTAGATCATGCTTAGTTTTATAAATTAGGAATCCTCAAAGACATTGAAGATCAGAGAGAGTGAAAGAGAAGGAGTGAGAATGAAGAATGAGAGCCCATGAATAGGCCATGAATTCTCTTGTAAATATTTTATTTTTTTTCTGAATATTATGTGCATTCTTGTTGTGTGGATTTTCAGTTTTATATATTGTGTAAGGCCCTATGGTTAGTTTTAAGCTTATATGCATGAGTGAAGAAAGATCCTGGTTATTGCAGGCCAGCCTTGCATCAAGTGGTATCAGAGCCTGGCTCTCTTTTCAGAAGAATGATTGTTTTGTTTTTAATGAATGCAAGAAGGTTTTGTTGAAGAACTGAAGTGTATTTTTGATTGAAAGGAAGATCAGATCTGATATGCAAACTACACAAGTGAAGAAGATTGCTGAAGTGGAAAGAAGACAAGATCATGCAAGATCTTAAGAGGTGAGATGATTTTTTGATTTGAAATTTATAATTTAAGTTTATGGTTGCAGAAAATAGTGGCAGTGAACCTCGCATTCAATTGAAGGCTGAATAAGCAGGACAAGTGCAGTGTCCTGAAGAAGAAGAGTGAGTTGAGGAGATAGCCTAGAGAGAGCAGAGGAGTGCTCAAGAGGTTCTAGAGGCAGTGAACCAAGTACTTACTAAAAGAATAGATCCGGAGGGAAGGATTGGTGAGGTAAGTTGCAGCAAGAGAGATTGTTGTTGCATAGGCTAGTACAACTCATGGTAAGTGAGAAACTCATGAAGAAGCAGTCTGCCAGAGGCAGAGGGAGTTTTTCTAGAGGAGGAAGAGGTTCAGAGAAATGCCACAGAGATGAGATGACTGCAGGAGTTCAAGAAATAAATATTGCAGAAATAAAGGCACAGTTGCTGTAGAAATTGTGAATAATTTAACACATATTCAATGGATATTATCCTGATCATGTACTATTGCGGAAAACATACACAATACATAAGCTCCTCTACGTTAATCATCAATATAGCAGCATCAATAACAATAAAACATCAAGAGCATTCACACATTAACACAATATGTATCCTGGGGAAAGCATCTCGCTAAAAACCCCAACTATCTGTATATTAATGATTGAGTCATGTAACATTACAAAGCACAATACTTATCACAAGAATCTCCACCCCTGTTACACACAATACAGCTCAGATCTGATCTCCAAATCTCTTCACTGCTTGCCTGCCTCCACTGCTCAATACCTGCTCAAGAACTGATGAGAATGGCTCACCAAACTCGTTTTTTCACCTGCAAAATAGTCACTCACGCTTTGTGGACGTGAACATAAGCTAAAATGTGGGCAAATACGTGGGCAAACTCATTGGCATACTCAATTCCTTGATTGTGCAAGATCTGGTGCACAACTATAGTCACAACTGATAGCAATCTGATTCTCTACCACCTGTCCCTATTGAACTGAACATACACTGACATGCAACTGAGTTAACTGATGTATTCATTAGTTGTATTATGAGTTAATAACTTGTGAATTAATTAATAACTAATTCACCCAACTCATCTCTAGTCTATTCGCCAGTTAGACTAAATACAACCAGTTAAACAAAGCTAAACTGAACACAACTCCATCAACTGCACCTCCAGTCCACTAAACTCAACTCACTTGAGTTCTAACTGAAGTCATGCATGCAAATATTCAACTAACCCATAAGAACCACGTATTTCCTTCATGCAATTTCATGTGCCACATCCGTAGCTCGAATTGAAGTGCTCCAAGAGAATAAGATTAAGTTTATAGTCCAAATATTATTGTGAGATAATAATATTTGACTTTTCTATTTTTGACAGCCAGTCTAAAATAGACTTGATCACTCACACTTTCATCAAAAATAGAAGTCCATCTATTTTTCCCAACTTGATCAATCATCCATAAACAGAAACCTGCAATCCATAGACATGATCCATATGTCTAAAAATAGACATAGTCTAAAAATAGACTTGCGCCAAAAATAGCCTGCGGGCCCACTTAGTGAAGGAAACTCTTTTCACTAAGCTCCATCATCTTGTTGCAATCTCAACACTCCCTCTCAACAAGA
>APFE031481972.1:9200-25589 GCA_000404065.3 Pinus taeda
TTCTGCTCTTTTATTCACATAGAACCCATAGCAGTTCCAGGGACTAGTGGATTCTCTGATTAGACCTCTGTTAAGCAGTTGTTGAATCTCTTGTTGACACAATTCTCTGTATTCCTAGCTCATTGGTATTGCTCTGCTTTTGCAGGGCTTACCTTTGTATCCTTCTTTGTATGGTAGTCTGATTGTATGTTGCTTTCTATGCCAGAAAGCATTTGGTTCTTCTGAACAACACTTCTCTGCCAATTTTTCTTTTAGTTCTAGAATCCTTCTTTTAACTTGCGGCCGTTTCAGCTGTTCTTCGATTCTCAGCTTGCCCTTTAGATCTTTAAGATTTGTTAGCAAGGATTCTGCTTTGTCCAATTTCTGCATGGATTGGACCATGGTGGAGACCCGAGGAGTAGAAACATAGGGGAGCTCAATTCTTTTTCTTGTACCTCTGGATGTGGGTACAGAGATGAAATAACCAGATTTGTTTCCTTTTATTCTTGCAGAACCATGCGGTTCTACTGCGGCTAGAAAGACATTACCTAATATGCAGTCAACAGGTATGTCTGCAATAGCAAACTTCATATACACACAATGTGTGTCAAAGCATAGTGAGGCTCTAGGAATTTCATATTTGAGTTTTTTATTTCCTAGCCCTACCACTTCTCTTTCTGCAGAGACCCAGTACTTTGCTGGGATGTTTCTGATATTGAGAATGTTGATATCAGCACCAGAATCCAACAATGCAGTCATAAGAAATGTTTGGCCTTGGATACAGATTTTTACTCTAACATGATGTTGTTGATATGTAATAGTAAACAATCTCATATCCTGAAAACCAAAATGTGGGTCTAGTCTACCTTCTGCAATTTCAATTTCTTTGTGACGAGATCCTGTATTCCAGGATTCTTCTTCTTCTTCTTCTTCTTTAATCTCCTTTCCTTTCTTAAGTTCTGCTATCTGAGCTTTAATGAAGGAGATTTCTGTCTTGAGCTGGTGAATTTCACCACTCACTTCTCCCAAAGTCAGGGATCTTACTTTCCCTGGTTTTTGATGATGCAGTTGGAAGGATTTAGTATTTCTTTCATATGATGCATCAACAAATAATGGCTTCTTACCTGATTCTTTTGAGGCTTTTGATTTTAGCTGATCTGTAAAAGCTTCAATCAGGCGATCTTTCATTGCTCCTTCCTCCATATTTCTGATCTGTGCCAAGATTTTCATTTCTGCTTCTTCTTCAGCAGATGCCATGAGCACTTTTTCCTTGGGAGGCTTCGGCTTTTCGTCTTCTTCACTGGAGCTGTAAGAAACTTCAGAGTCATCATCATATAAAACATGACATGCACATTCATCTGAATTTGAACAAGAACATTCTGAAGATTCTGATTCAGTATATTGGCCCATATTGACTTGAAATTCTTCATCTGTACTACTAAAAGAATCAAGAGATGAATCTTCTATTTGATGCTGTTGAGCTGTAATATGAAGATTTGGACATTTCTCTGTAACATGATTCCTATATTTGCATCTTAAACAGAAGAATGGGCTAGAATGTTCTTTCTTAACTTGTTTAGCTCTTTGAGCGTAAACAACTGTTTTCTTTCCTTTATTGAGTTTGGATTCTTCACCTTGTGGGCATCTTGAGGCTGTATGCCCTGTCTGTCCACACAACCAGCAAGTTATTTTATTCCACTTTTCTTGCTTAGAGGTGTGCAAATGGATATCAGAGGGGTTATAGTAATGAGTTTTTGGGATATACCTATAATGGCCTTTTCTTTTCTGATCTTTATCCCTGGAAGGATATTTTCTTTTTCTCCTTGGGTAATCCCTTTTATTTCTGTAGAAAGTCTCTTTAAATTCCCTTTTTGCCCTTTTCTTAGACTTTCTTCTTCTGACTAGTGGATCATCAACTGTTAGTCCATACTTACTGCAAATGGACTTTCTGTCAGGCAACCTGGATAATTTTTCCAAAGATTTATTTACCTTTGAACTTGTACAAAGACTGACAAGCGTCTTTGTGATGAGAGAATAAATTTCTCCCCATGTATATGACTCAAAAGGTAATTGAAAAATTTCCTGCATTCTAATGTAATCAACAAATCTGGAAGGTAAAGCAGCTAGATACACTTGCTTCCAAAGCAGATTTTTGGAATCTTTTACCTCATATATCCGCTGCATCCAGTCCCTATGAAAATCATCATATTGGGACATTTTGTGGCACTTGAGGTTCATCAGAATGACCTCATGTTTATTTGCAATCTCAGTTTCACAACCACACCAGTGCTCTAAAATCATAGATGTTAAGGCACCAATCATATTATTTGTCACAGTGCCATCTGGGTTATGAATCACATCTCCTTTTTCATCTTTAAGCACTTCAACTTCCATGGTTTCAACCAATTTTGGAGAGGACTCAGTTTCCCACCACCTGAGAAGAGTACCTGTGAAACATTGGATGATTGTTTTGCAAGCATCTACCTCTGATTTTCCCCTTAGACACATGAGTTTATATTCAGTATACATTATATCAATCATTTGGTGGATCTGGCCAATACTCATGTTATCTATGTTCCACTCTCTGTGGGAGTCTGGGAAGAAAGTATGTGCTTCAGGCATTTTTCCCTTTCCCTCAATATCAGGAGCAGAGTATTTTGAAAATCTATGCTCAAGGGGTTCATAGATTGGGAGGATCTGTGTTTCCTGAGGCTTGTGCTTTTCTGTTTCTGGTTCTTCAAATAAAGAAGCAATAGTTATTCTTTCAGGTTCTTCTTCTTTAGCTTCTTTGGGGAATAGTAGAGGGAACTTTTCTACATTCCTTATTTTATGTTCAATCTGTATATTTCTTTTGACCAAAAAAGAATTTGGAACTGGCTTTTCTACCTTTGTAATCTGCATTTTATTAAACTTCTCATTTAAGCCAGTGAGGATAGTCTTAGTTGTGTCAATGTGACCAACTAGATTTTCTCCTAACTCTTCAATCTTTGTTAATGACTCTCTAGTGTATGATCGAGTCAAACTGGAATCAAACTGAATACTATTTAAACAAGAATTCACACTATTGAAGGAAGACTGTACAACATCAATTTGTTTCTTTACTTCATCAGCTTTTGCTACATTCATTTCCAGACCTTTCAAAGCAGTATTTGTCCAATTTATTTGTTCACTGGCCTTTTGGATCCTACCATCAATCCCTAAGGCATTGTCATCCTTTTGGACAAGAGGAATGGCTTTAGCTGCATTATACTTTTCTCCTAGGATTATTCCTTTGTACGGGGGAAAAGTAGTGGAGGTTTCCACTATAGACCCATCAAGTGCAGTCCACCCATGTTTATCAGGAACACTGCTAGAAGAAGCACCAGTCAAAACATTTATAGGAGCAATTTTATCTTTCCAAGAATAGAAAGATATCCATTCATTATTGTTCTCCATATATCGTCTCCAATCTGTAGCCATTTTTCTTTTCTGGTCTGGAGTGTATCCTTTGTCAAATTCATCTGCCTGAGGATTTGTGAACAAATCCCAATTCAACATTTCTTTCATCCATTGTGCACTGATCTGTGATTTTGGACATCCATCCATAAGTGCAAAGAATTTATGCATCTCCATGACTGCAGGTTTCTTATAGTCAGAGGGGATCTGTTTGAATCTGCACTCAGGAATCAGTTCTGACATTTCTAATTTTCCCAATCCATACCTAGGCTTTGCAGGTCTCATCAGACAGATCATTTGTGTAAGCCTGGGATCTTCCTCTTCTATTGAATGCATCATAAGGACATGATCAGTGTCAGGCTCAGGCTCATGTGGAAAAGGTATGTCTGAACATTTGGGATTTGGGCATGAACTGATAGAAGTGGATGGCGGAGCTACGCCAGTGCGAGGATTATGATGCAGATGGACATCTTGTTCGGCTAAACCGAGAAGATTTATGATACTTGTACAATCAGGACACTTTACTTCTAAAGATGAAAAATTAACAAGCTGGGCTAATTCAAAAAGCTGCGAATGATGACAAGAGGAAAATGATGATGACGAACTAGCAGTATCGACAGTGGAGGGATCTCTATAATATCTGGACATTTTACAAGCAGCGTCTATTCCTCTTCGATCAATGGTTGATCTACGGGGAAAAGATATAACTGCGTTTGAAGCATTCTCGGTTATGTTGGCTGTCGTGATATTCTGGGGAAGTTGCGGCCTGGAATGATTAACAACCCAATGTTTTGGGAATTGCAGAGTTTCCCATTTGATCAACTGATGTTCAAATTTTTGATTCTTCGGGTCGGTTTTTACTACCACACTCGACTTGGAATCCCGACTGGGGGTATGGCGGATTGCTGGCCACAGAGTGTTGGTATGTCTGAAACAGGCTTTGGTCTTGTTAGACTCTATCTCATCTTAGAGATTGATTCTTCTTCAAAACAGGGTTTTGAAGAAGAAATCATTTAAATGTTGCTTTTTCTATTATGTAATTTATCTTCAGCTCTTCAACTGGCCTTCAAGCCCGTATCCCTGCACAAACACAATTCAGAATATCATCAGCAATCAGAGGCAAAAGCTATTTGGAGGGCGCCATCTGCATTTTTGGAATAGGATACCAATTTTCATCTGGATTGAATGTTTCTTTTTTTCAACAGTTTTTATGTTCAGTGACTAAATTCGATTACTTCACATTGCGCCATGGCTTCATCTCTGCACACTTAGCTCCAGGAAGCAGATTTAATTTTCACAAATATATTGAGAGATCCCTGGATGATGACTTCAAGACAGTTGTTGGAATTAGCCTTCCATTATGGGTTTTTGCTGTGATATACTTACTTCTCAACGTGCATGGTTGTCAGGCATACTTCTGGTTAAGTTTTTCTCCTTTGATTATAATTCTATTGGTTGGAACTAAACTGCAAGTAATCATAAGAAAGATGGCACTAGAAATCCAATCCAAACATGTTGTAGTTCAAGAAATTCCATTGGTGCGGCTCAGTGATGAATATTTTTGGTTCGGTCGCCCTCAATTGATTCTGTTTCTGATACATTTTACTCTGTTCCAGAATACCCTCGAAGTTGCCTTTTTCCGTTTCATATGGTTTCAATTTGGCTTGAAATCTCCTCTCTATGCACTTGTGATACAGATGGGTTCGAATATGAAGAAGGCCATATTTGATGAGCAGACATCTAATGCAGTGAAGAGATGGCACCAGGTTGTCAAAAGTAACATGAAGCGGAACAAAAGATCGGGTACTGTCACTGGATTTAAAAGAGGAGAATCTTCAAATCAAGGATACTCCCCAGCGCATTTGCTGCACAGGGACAAAACAGTGGGGTATCTGGATAGAAGACAACCTTATCACTCAGATATGAAATGTCAGACCTTGGAATGCTGGGACCAAAAATCGAAGGATTTTGTAGCTATCAAAATTGTTCGTGGCATCCAAAAATACCGAGAGGCAGGAATGATCGAAATTGAAGCGCTTCTTGAAGTTTCTAAGTATGACAAAAATAGCACACGGGTGTTAAGGGATTTTCAGATGACTTCAAACGGTGGCCAAAGTCCAGTGCAATTAAGATAATTGATTTTGGAAGTATGACATTTGAACATCAAAATCACACCTCAGTTGTTGTTACACGGCATTATCGAGCTCCTGAAGTCATTCTGGGACTTGGATGGAATTACCCTTGTGATATTTGGAATATAGGGTGCATACTTGTGGAAATCTGCTCGGGAGATACTTTGTTTCAGACCCATGAAAATTTGGAACATCTTGTTATGATGGAAAGGGTTTTAGGAGCTTTGCCACGGCCTGAATTGGCCTGGAAAAAGATTGAATTGGCCTGAAGGAGCATTTTCTAGAGAGAGCATCAGAACAGTGAGAAAATTGCCAAAGCTTAGGGATCCGTAAAGCAGCATGTAGACCATTCGGCGGATCTTTTTATAGAATTGTTGCAAGGCCTTCTTCGGTTTAAGCCGTCTGAACGTTTGACAGCTTTGCAAGCTTTGAGACATTCATTCTTCAGAGAAGGACCCAGATATGGGTACAATTCGTGAGTGTATGCATTCGACAGTTATTTGGTTGGATCTCCATGAGGCAATGGGTTGTATTTGTGGCCGAAAGAGTCAATAAAATGTCAATGTCCTCATCAACATACAGTGTGCGCGAGCCATAGCCGCGGAACGGAAGATTGATTATCATAGAGCCCACCATTTCAGTTATAAATAAGAGTGGCTACCACAACATAGCTGATAGACTAATGACAAAGTCCGATGACAGTGCTGTGCTAAGGGAGTTGAAAGCAACAAACAAAATTCAAACTTGTTTACGAGGTGGAGGGAGATAATATCAGAATTCCGAATTCAACTATCAAGGAGATCAAAGAAGTTGCTGACGCCGTAACATTAAGTAGAGGCGGTTTTCCAGAGTCCTGGTGGTTATCTTGCAGGGAACATAGGTAATGTCAAGCGTGCTCGGCGCAGAGATGATGACATTGCACTTGTAAATGCAGATGTGCATAGCGCGTTTTTTAAATTACAGTTACCTTCTGGGCCCTTGATTGAAAATTCACCAGGCATAAAGCCTGGAACCCTGATAGCTTGTGATCGGGTCTGTATTCCTGGCCTTCAAAGGTTGCAGCATCTCAAGAAATATGCTCATTCACGTCGAGTCAAGGTGCAATATTCAGAAGGAATATCAAAATTAAATCCAACGAAGATTGAAATTTGTTTTCACAGGAATGCATCACTGGGATTGGGACAATGTCTGCAAAATGAGTGGAAAGCACTTGACAAGGGTTCATGGACTGCTCTCATGTCACCTGTTGAAACAAAATTTATTGATATTAGAATGCCGGGCACGCTGTTTGATTCTCTCACAATTTCGGTTGAAGAAACGGAAAAACACAATATATGTTGTTTTGTATGGATCAATTGTTGGGCTTGGGTCAGTAATTCCTCGTTACGTATCAGGATTGGTTCATTCCATGCTTCAAGAATTAGGCTTTGGTGAGGAAATGTTTAATCCTGTAGCGGTGTATCTTCTGTTATGTGTTATCCTGGCAAGAGCATGGTTGGGTTATTGAGGAGTGAGAAAACTAGTTCTTTCGGAAGATGGGAGTATGGACATAGGTACAGCCCAGTTTGTTGCATGGGCAATTCGCATAGTGGCATCTGTTATGATTCTTCAGAGTTCCCATGATTCATTGTTGGCACTACTGATGCTGATTGTTGGAGTAACTTTTACATCAGCTGCTAGACATATGGCTTTCACAATGCCAAGATCCACATCACGGTGCGATCTTTGGAGATTTTGTGGGATCGAGGGTGATGTGGCGCTTAGAAGGTGGAGCTTTTGAATGCAGCCATGTAAACTGCTCTCGGTTTAGTTGTCACCATAAGCCGAATCGGTGGAATATTAGTTTGAAGGTCGTTGTATTGGCAAATGTAACGTGGCAAATCGAACTTAAGTCCAGATTATCTATTATAGCCACAAATGCGATTTGGTTTCATCTCTTAAATGGTAGATCTGCGCTCCAATTTTGGCCAATCATCAGCAGATTTAGAGCAGATTTTGAGGAAGAAGACGCTGAAGAGGCATTCAACATCATGATGCGGCTAAATAAATACTTAACTCAAAACATAATTTTCCCATTTATTTTTAGATCGTATTTTTAATACATGAATTGTCTTTGCCCCCGAGCTCAACTGTCTCATAGCGTTTAAAGACATCTGTCACAGCAGAAGACGGGTCAATGCGCCTACTTCTATCCTCAGTCCCGATTCAAAAGGGCCAGCGCTCCATATGTCAAGTCAGCAGAGGATTTCAAAAGAAACGCATTTGCCTATTTTAATCCGTAGCCCTGATTCTATGAGATCTTAGCACCAGATTTTCTCTTAATGAGCCAATTGTCAAAAGAGTCATAGAAACGTTGTACCATGTAGAGAATAGATGTAATGTTTTATTTTTTTTTATTTTTTTTTTTATTTTTGATGAGGTTAGTTAAACAGCGCCCCTGTTTTGGGCAGCAGTTTTATTTATTGTATTAAAAAATGTCATTTGAAAAAAAGAAGGGGAGAGATTATTTTTTTCTTAATGCTGGGAGCTGCTGGAGCATAGCAGAGCTTTCTTGTACAGTTTGTGGCAGAGAATTTAATGAAATTTCACAGCTCTGTTTGCTGAGATTCATGTGGTATGTTAATTTGGCATAGGTTTTCCCTTTGTCTTATATGTGAACTGTTATGTTTCATTTACCTCATTATCATATCTGATTGAGCAAATGAAGTGATTAGGTAGGAATTCATAGTATTGTATGCTCCTCCTATAAATTTGCTCACATTCGATGTTTTCGTTTGTTTAAGGAGGATTCAGAGTTATTGTCTGCCCTCCTTAGCTCCTCACCAGTCTTTCCATCCCATTGAAATCCAGATTTAATGCTAAGTTTCATGCCTACCTTGCCTCAGTTAATAATCTGTGTTGTTCATTATATTTTTCTGTTTCAAACTGTGATCTCGCCCATTCAGCCCAGAAAAACCCCATTGTTTAATTAAAAACCCCAAGTCAACCCCCCATATCAATTTACTAGCCTAAAATCCTTGTTCCTAATTGGTCAACTCATCCTATTGACAAAATCCATCGAGTTTTGACCCGAGAGAGCCTTCTCATACCTCGTAGGGCTAGCTACGAGGTGAAATGGTTTGATGTAGCCTTGAGAGTTTGTCTATCTCAGCCTAGGTAAATTCCAAGTGCTAACACTTGTGTTTTTATGTTGCCACTAGATTGATGACACTAGATTGTACAAATTTCTAAGGATTAAGCAGAATTTTCAAACTAAAACATGCTTTGACAATCTTAATTTGACATTTTGTTAAATGTTGTGCTTATAGGCTTCCCAAGATGAATTGTTATTATAAAAATTGATGGTACTAATATCACCATCCTTTGAAAGATGGGTTAATTGTTTTTCTTCTAAGCGATGTTGATACATTGACAGTTTAATGTACTTGCTCTTATGATGTGGATGTCAATAAGGAGTTCTTGTAATATGATTTTCACTTATCATGCTTGTAAAGTTTTCTTGGCTTACTTCAAGTAGATGATTTTCTTCATGCAGTTGATCTTCCCCTGGTATTTTCATTGTTTGTGCTAAAACATCCAAGTATGTTTTGACTTCAATTGGTCCGGGATCCTTCTAAGTCATGATATTAATTGGATTAGAGCTTGTTCCAATTTCTTGAACTTGGGCTTGTTTACTTGAAGATTTTGATGCTTCCTTTCAAATAAGTTGTTCTACTCTGTTTTCCAATGACTTTTTTGTTGAAGAATCTAGGGCACTTAAGTTATAATGAGATTCTTCTAGCAATGATAACAATTTGTGAAGTACTTTTACTTCACTAACACAATCTTCTTCACATTATTATTAGTGTATGTTCTTTTACTTCATCAAACAGTTACCAAAATACAAGAGACAAGAACACAAGATGTTGGCTCTTGGCCACCGCAAAACCTCTATCTCTTAAAGAGAAAAACCCTTCTTGAAATTTCTCTTATTGAAGCTATTGATAAATGTCAAACCCTGGACCCTTGACAAGAAGATCCTCCAGGCACAAGTCAAGCTTTGTCCTTCTTCTTTTGGCACTTCGTTCTTCTTTCGAGAACTGATAGTAACCCTAGTTATGCTTGCACTAGAAGAGAAATTTTTCTTTGTTCCTTAGTAGACTCCTTCCCTTATGAAGAGTACCTTATCCCTCTTAAAATCGAGCTCTTCCTTGAGATATAGTTGTAGGTCTAATGTAACAGCAGTGTGGCCCTATTTCTTTGCATGCGTGAGGGGATTTCTTCAAGAAAATGATGCTAGATTGCTCTCCTTCCTTCGCTTGTGTGTTCTTGTTCGCTTGAGTGAGAGGTCTAATAGGCACTCCTTTCTTAGCCCAACCAATGAACTTTTATGACTGTAATAGAAGGGTTGTTATGACAGTAGAGAGAGCCTCCTTTTCTTCACACGTGTCACTGTAATAGGCCCTAAGACAACACTATTAACTTCAGTTTTCTTCCTTCCTTCTTCGCTGCACTAGAGGCTCCTTCTTCGTCCTTTTTTGTACCCTATACTTGTCCTTTTCGTTCGCTGATTTCAAAGGTGAATTGTGTTGCTTTGGAGGGGTGGAATGACCCTTATATATAGAACTCTGCTCCTTCTTTAGGCCGACTTGACTTCTATGCTTCGGATTGCTTCCTTTTGTGATGTCATTGCATAGAGGAGGCTTGTCTGAAACATAAAAACTAATAGCTTGTAGGGTTGAATGTAAAAATACACAAGACGTATTTAATAATAATAATTTATTATATATAAAAATGTATAAGTGATGAATGTTATAAGGACCCGCATTTATATACCTAAGCAAGTGCCCTTTCATGACTAGGCATGTCTTTTAGACATGCCTTTTCACTTAACTTAATGACTATTTAACATAATCAATATTTGATTATTTAATATTTAGATTAATTTTAATTATCTCACTTGTTATAAATTATATTCATAACATAGCCCTTTCCTTCCGAAGCTTTGTCCTCAAAGCTTTAACGCTGTCACTTTTCTTCACTTAGCGTCTGTCGTCTCGATGTATACAATTTAGTCATCGTTTCGTCATGTAGCTCATCAGTAATATTCCCTAGGATTTTTTTATTTTTATACTTTGTAATAATAACAATAATAATTTTTGTTTATATATATATATATATATATATATATTATATTGTAATTTATTATAAGTTTGGAGTAGCATGATCTGGATTATCCACAGTATTATGTTCATTCTGTCGACACTTCGAACCCAAAGGGGGTCCATCATAAACAAAATGAACATAATACTGTGGATAATCCGGATCATGCCTACTCCAGAAAACTACCACAAAAGCTTAAAGTCTAATATTATAAGTTTTTTTATTAATTAAATTATATAGATTGTTTATTATATAGTTAAATCGACATATGAAAACCAACAGTGCTCACGTATGAAAACTGATTGCATATAGTCTTGATAGCAGTGTTGCGAAAATTGCGATATTATCACAATAAAATCATAAAATCGCAATTTTTTGAGTTTGGCGATATTATCGCCCGATCTTTACGCTGAATTTTTTCACAAAAAATCGCAATAACTTGAAAACAAGAGGAGGAGGTGACACAACCTACCCATGCTAGCCCTGTCACCAATAGAGGACGTGGTCTACCTCCTGTAGCTCCTAGTTCTTCAGCTTCTAGAGCACAGCAGAGTCCACTGCCAACTCCACCGGCATCTACATTTAGAGGGGCAAAGGAAATCAGTAGTATTAGACTTTAGTTATTTGGTTCATTTCATTGTATATGACATTATGACTCATGGTATGAGATACATTATTATATTTTTTGTTGATATTTTGAGGCTGAGTTGGGACTCATGAGGCAGGACTTACTATTCAGGACATGATTCACTGTTATGTGTGATGTAGCACTAGAAATCATATTATACATCTTATATATTAGTTCTTTATCATATTTATGTGTCAATGTATTTATTTTATGTTGTCGATGCTTTAGATATTAAAAAAAATTGAAAAAAAATGAATATTTTTGTATTTTATGATTTTTTCCCGATTTTTATGATTTTTTCCAATTTTTCCCCTCACCGATAATATCCCAATAACGATTACTGCAACATTGCTTGATAGTATTGATGTTTGACCAGGGGAACACGTCGCTTGACCATGGGAATAGACGTCACTTAACTACGGGGATGGTCATTTGACTAGGGGAACACATCGCTTGAACACGTCGCTTGACTGCAGGGAAAGGCAGGTACAGGTGCAGTGGCAGCCAATAGTAGCAGAAAGGGTGACACGCCACTGTGGAATTGTTCCTCCCTGACCCATTGTGTGTGCTTTGCACTTGTCTGCGATTGATTACAGCTGAGGTGTGTTGGTAGGGTGAGTCGGGGCAAAGGCATCGACGAACTGTAAAGAGCCAAAATACTTTGATTGTGGCACCGTATTCTGTTGACCGTGGCGTTTGAATAGTGATAGCGGCTGTTTATTCTCATAATGCAAACCCTTTTTTTGTTCCACAACATGTTCACCGTTAATTATCCACGAGCGTTTTTTGTCTGCACAGGCTCAGTTCGAACCACGATGGAATAAATGCCAGAAATCTGGAAAGACTTATGCGTAAGAGGATTGCACAATTTGATATATCACCGCATTTATATATACCACCATTATTTATGTATCGACCATATTTAAACTGATCCGACGTATCATCGGGGATCACGTATGTATGACCCAGCATTTGACCACGGACATACCCTATGACGGTCACAACAATTTTTTTTTTGTTTTTTAATTAACAGCAAATTCGTGTGAAGGGCATGGAGTGATAGCATACACAGATAGTTTATGGGCATGTTCCGTTGCAGTCTGGATGTTGAGCACAAGGGGTCGGCAGAACAGTTAGTGTAGTCAACGTATTGTCAACGGACTGTTTGCTGGAGGAGACCGCGAGGAGGGTTGATGCAGCAAGTTGCAACAATTTGGGATATACACAGCGAGCAACGAACTGATGGAGCACCAAAATAAATAGTTCCCAAGAGCCAAGTTATTGCTTGTTGGATGCTGACAAATGCTTCATTTGTAGTTTCTGAGTTACATCTCATCTTTTGGGACCACAGTGCAATATATCTCTTTTGAATCTTTTCAGTGTTATACATTTGTACAGCTGAAGAGTCTTTAAACATGTAATCAATCCTTCTAAGATCCTGAATTTCAGGCATGGTGCCTCATTCACTACTTGATGAATCTACCTATCTCTGATCTTTATTGTTCAGCCAACCCTGTTTATCTACTGACCCTTCAGATGAAGCATGTGAATAGCGATGATTCTCCCTTGGTAAATGAGTAGAAGGTGATTGAACTGAAGATTTCCTTTTTGAAGTTGGTGTCTTAATTAGGGCCAATGTTTCCAATTCCTTAGATGCCTGGTTTTGGGGCCCAATCCTTGAGGAATTAGGATTGTTAGGATTATCAATGACATGAGCTCCATCATGAGAATCCACAAAGAACAGATCCCAAGGACTAGCAGTTCAATTTTAGGATTGCCATCTGTTGACTACTACGTGTCAACTACACATAGCAGTACACCCCCTTTTTTCGCAAAAGGGATAGCGCTTGATCGATGTGTCCGTGCCATTCGACTTCCATCATCAACCTGGTCGTGTTATGTTGTAAACCCAGTCCGCATGTGTAAATTGTAAATAATCTTAGCAGCTACGAGTCATGTATGTAAATTGCCTAGGTGGACCTAATTTTCTAGTGATAATCTACGTTCTAGAAGGTTTTTTGTCTCACCAATCCATGATCACAGAGTTTTCCTTTGGCCTAACCCCAAAGCCGGAATGAATTTTGTTATTAGAATCTTAGGGGAATCCTAGTGCGTTGATTTGCTAGATTATATTTGGTCGCATAACTAGGCGGTCTATGAGGGTCTATGTCAAATGGGTTTTCCCCCTTGAGATGTAAAATTGTAAAAGTCATGATGTAAAGTGTCTTGAGGGTTAGAAAATGTTTTAATCCCCTCATAAGTCCTAAGTCCTAGGTCCTAAGTAATTTTTCCAAAGGCTAAGTTCGAGGATCCAAAAATAAAAATAAAAAATAATAAAATTAAAAAAACGATTAAAAAATTAAAAATAAAAGAAATAAAAATTAATAAAAATATAAACTAAAAAATAATAAAAATTTAAAAAAGAATTAAAATAAATAAATAAAATTTTGAAAAATAAAATAAAATAATAATAAGTCAAAATTTTGAGAAAATAAATGCAAGATTTTAACTTTTTAATATTTAAAAATTAGACAGATGAGATTAAAAGGGATTTTGATCCTCATTGACAGTTGAGATCATTTTGACATGGATCACTCGAACTAGCCGTTTGCGAATTTTTCCTTTAAATAGGGTGTCGGGGGTCATTTGAGATCATATTCGATCTGTGAGTCTTGTGCTGAAGAAAGCTCTCTTGTAAACTTTTTTTTTGAGCAATAAAAAAAGACTGGGGTTGAAATCTTGCTGGTGTTACTCTTCTGAAGTGCTGTAAGCTGCTTTATTTTCTGCATAATTTTATTTTCAGCCATTAGTAATAGCTTGATGAAGAGTGATGTTGAACACAGGTATCTTGTTTACTCACTAGGGTTTTAATGGTAGTAGAATTTCTAGAAATAATGGTAGGTATCTCCATTAGATCTGGAATTTAGTACTATTTTTCCCCTCTTTATTGATAGTTGAAGTGAGTTGTGCAGGGAAATCTAGATTGTAAAGATCAACGGGCGTTTGGGGAAGTTCTCGGTTGAACCAGCCAACTCCCGAAAAGCATTCTCTTGTAGAGCCCAGCCAGTTTCGATCCTGGGTTTATCATTTAAGTTTATTTTTGAATGCATGAGAGATTTCTGAAGTATCTCATAGTAAATCTGAAATTCTGAAAAATATTATTGTGCATAATGATAGATCTGGCTGCTTAGAGCCTTTAACTTGTGAAAAGCTGTAATTATTTAGTTAAATTTTGGGTTTTGTCCTTGCATATTTTGCCTCTGGTTTTCCTGTTTTTGCAGATTGCAAGAAGAGATTTCTTGTTGGAAGCCAGATCTAGGGCCTGGGGTAAGATCTGGCCTCACAACTAGTTTTTGCAAGGTTACTGTTTTGCTGTCCGAGGGTTTCAGATTCAGTCACTTGCAGATCTAGAAATTAATTGCAGGATTTTCATCAGAATCAAAAGGGAGTTAAAAGAAATCCAAGGTTGTCCAAAACCGCAGGCAAATCTGCCTCCATATACGCAGTTTCCTTCCCACGTGGTGATCAGTAAGAAAAATCATTTTTTTTTTTACATTGCTGCCAAAAAACTTTACACCTACAAATCCTCCTCACGCAACCTTCTTTCTGTGTCCATACCCTAACTCCAACCTGCATTTTCCAGCCAGCTCCACGCAACTTTTCATTATTCCTCCGCATCCTATCCTCACGTGGTCTTCGCAATCTTTAAACCCTCATACACAGCTCATCCAAGCACAACCCTCATTTCCGTGGTTTCTCCACTGCCATAACTGAATCCTCCACCCGCAGATCTGCCCTCTTCTCACAGCTTCCTTCATTCTTCTCGCAAACCTGCAACCTCCATCTTCTTAATTGCTGGCATCGAAATTGTCCACAGCCTTTCCTCCATTCCATTCTCTTCCTCATCGCTGTACCTACGCTCCATAGCAACCTGCCATCTCTCGCGCAGTTTTCCCTCACCAACGCACTGCCATCCCTGCAAACAAAACTCAAAATATAAAGAAGAAAAAAAAAACGCATTTCCCTCCACGCCATCCCTTCATCACTACTCTGTTCCGCCACAATTCCCTCCCAAGCCGTCAACCTACCCCGCGGCTCCATTTTCATATCATTTCACTCTCCATCGCTGCCTATTTCTCCACATGTCCAGCCTCCTTTCTCTGCGTCGGCTCCCTTCAAATCGCTCTCAGCTCCTTCCGCGCTATGTATTCATCCTTCTCCTTGCCTGCATCGAGCACCCTGCCACAAATCTGCAAAACAACGACGATAAACATTACGATTTTTTGCTTCCGTATGGCTAGTATATTTATGATTTAGGGATTAGTTCATTTTTTCAGTATTTTAATTTTTGATTGGTTTAACATTTTATTTAGGATTCGTTAGGTTCTATTTTCATTTAGATTTTAGTTTAGTTTTATATTAGTTTTAAAATTTAGAATTCAAAAATCATACAAAGTTACAAGAAGAAGAACAAAAAAAAAATCGATTGCATAATTAGACCGTAGGTAGTGTTGACCATTACGTGTCAACTTCCCATAGCAGTACACCTCCTTTTTCTTCACAAAAGGGATAGCGTTTGATTGATGTGTCCGTGCCATTCGACAGTCATCGTTGACTTTATCATGTTATTTTTAAACCCAGTCTGCATGTGTAAATTGTAAATAGTCTTAGCAGAGCTAAGTCATGTACGTAAATTGCCTAGGTGGACCTAATTTTCTAGTGATAATCTACGTTCCGGAAGGTTTTTTGTCCCACCGATCCATGATCGGCAGAGTTTTCTTTCAGCCTAACCCCAAAGCTGGAATGAATTTTGTCATTAGAATCTTAGGAGAATCCTAGTATGTTGATCTGCTAAATTATAGTTGTGTCGCAGAACTGGGTGGTCTATGAGGGTCTATGTCAAATGGGTTTTCCCCCTTGAGATGTAAAATTGTAAAAGTCATGATGTAAAATCTCTTGAGGGTTAGAAAATGTTTTAATCCCCTCTAAGTCCTAAGTCCTAGGTCCTAGGTGATTTTTCCAAAGGCTAAGTTTGAGGATCCAAAAATAAAAATTAAGAAAATTAAAAAATCA
>APFE031481972.1:25599-73383 GCA_000404065.3 Pinus taeda
GTTATTAGTTTGGGTATGGAAGTCTTTCATTAAATATTTGGATAGATTTCATTGTCAAAGAGAACCAAGACTCTTATGCTTTGGAGACAGTGTGCATTCTATGAGGCAGCGCAGTAGAAGGAACTTTGGGTAAAAAATATTTTGGGAGATGGTAATATGGTATTCTTCAGGACCTGGTTTGGGTAAACTAAGAAATTGGTACATATATTCTCTGTAAAAATTGTAAAACAGATTTGAGATTTTAAGAATGCCTATGGATGAATATCTTTTCCAATGTATGTCAATTGATTTGCTCTATTATTTGAGCTGTGATTGATTCTTCTGAAGGAGGCGCTAGAAAATGGGTTTTATGCTATACACTCCAAGGCAACCTCTAAACCAGTGTTGTTGTGATAATTGACAGTCATTAGTTAGTATTGGTTTGTCCCTTACTCAATGGGAAGAATGACATACCTCTGGGGCAGTGATGCAAAGGAGTTTAGGCCTGAGATATGGAATGAGAATGGAGTTTCTAAGTCCCTGTCACCATTCAAATTCGTTGCATTTCAGGTAAGTGCCCTCACCCTGATGCTTAATCTTTTGAAATAGTACCTATGATAATTTCTTGAAATAGATAAGGTCTCTTGCTTGACTTACAGGCTGGGCCTCGCATTTGTTTCGGGAAGGACTTTGCATACATGCAAATGAAGATTTTTGCTGTTGTGCTTGTACGTTTCTTCAAATTTGAAGCTGTTGAAGGTAAGGAAATGAAATATTGCCCCTCACTGACCCTCCATATGACTGAAGATGGATTAAATCTTCGTGTCAAGCCTAGATTAGATTACTGAGCACAGTTTTACTTCACAATAAGGTACTTGACTTACACAGAAATCTTTTATGTGTTTTACATAGGTGTTTAAGATATTCTGATTTTGTATAGGCATCTGCTATAGCCAGTCATACAATGTCAAACCCCCTCGAGAACAATTTTGCTGTGCAAATTTATTTGAGGTGTCTTTCTATAATGACATATTGTTATTGTTATAATAGAAACTAAAATACTTTCACAGTATTTTCATCAAAGCATATTTTAAGTAATATATTGTTAAGCTTCTATGTAAGTGGAAATCGAAACTGAAATGATTTCACAATATCTTCATCAAAGCATGCATATTTTAAGTAATATTTTGTTAAGCTTCTATGTAAGTGGAAAACTGATTGATCCAATGATAAACTTGAGAAAAAGAGTCCTAAGTAAAACAGGTGTACTTAATGGGCTGTTTAGTTTTCTAATTTAGTTTGCCTTTCTCCAAAATCTTGATTGTCTTGTTTTTTGCAGTGGAAACTTCACTTTTGAATGAAATGTATATTTAATAAAATCTATTTTCAGAAGACATTATTTCAGAGGGTATTGTCTTAAAAAGAGAATACAGCTGATAAATGAACAAATTAAATGGAACTTTCATGTATGCACTTTGAAAATGGGTTTTCCTTTTTCTAAGCTGGGTCGCCCGGTATGACAATCAAAGAGTTGTTCACATCATTACTCAGGCTAATTTAATTGAAACTAAATTTCCGTAAATAAAACCAATATATGCAGCCATGTAAACGCCAATACATGGAACCTTTTGGATGGAGCTAAATCCAAATTATGCTCAGGAAATAAGGTCTTTCTTGCAAATTCTACAAAAGATTTAAACCCTATAGCTACGGGTTCATGTGGACCAACGACAACATTGTAAAACCTGTAAGACCTGTTTGAGTGAGCATTCTGTTACTCTGTTACTGTTGCCAAGGTTCCCAATGATAAAGATGGCGCTTCAGGTGGGAAAAGAGATAAAAAAGCCACAAGGAAAAATATTTGACATGGAACACCAGATATTAAGCACTACGAAGTTGAGCCTTTTGATATCTATAGCCTAGGGGAGGCTTTTGAAAAAGTGAACAAAATAAGAATCAAATCCATGATCTGCCCCTGGCAGCCAGGTCGCTTCACCACTGAGTTATATCATCCATTTTATGAAAGTAATATCATAGAATAAGTCAAGTTGTAGATTGCAAGTTCCAATAAGAACATAAATGAAAGAACATGCCTTGAGTCAATGAAACAACAGAAACCATGGATTTAAGGAAAAAGTCCTAAGCAGTGTTATAATGCATCAACTATATTCTTTGGGAATTGATAGTATCAAATGATGAAGAAGAATGTCTGTCTTGAATCTTGATTTTGATATAGCTATTTGCCCCTAATATTGTACAAGAATTTTGCACAGGAATTCAGTGTGAAGAATTTAGAATCATATGGCTCATCCTAACATATTTATAATCTATATGATTTAATCAACCATTTCATTTGTCATGAAAGTACAATGAAACTAATCAGGTTTACTAGAAAAAAACAATTAAGACATACCAGTGGACATCTTCATGAAATTGATCATACTTCTTGAAAAATCATATAGTTAGTAAAAAAAACCCAAATACTGAATAGCATGTTACAAAAAAAAAAAAAAATCATATACCGTGCATGAAAGAGAACCAAATATATAACCATGGATCCAAACATGTATGATCTGCTCTTATGTTCCGATGGATACCCAGAAAATTGTAAGAAAATATTAATTTAGCAACACCCACATAGCTTGTGGAGGAGAAGATGCATCAAGCCATCAGGAAACCCTATGAACCGCAAGGAAAATCTCTTGACTACCACCATGGGCCCTATGAACCGAAAGGAAAATCTCTTTACTACCACCATGGGATGTCTCAGCTGATGTTCTCTTCTTACTTTATTAAGATAAATACACCTAAGCATAAAATGTTCTCTTCTTGCTTTATTAACATATAATTATATATACACCTAAGCACAAAACACTATAAACTGAAATTCAGAGTAAATCTTTGAGCCCTAAGGCTATCTATGCATCATGGATGTCTCAGAAAGGGGGCCTTCCATTAGGAGCCAGTGCTGCCTCATTTTTTCCACTGTAGTCATGAAGAGCAACTGAAAGGTTTGCTCTGCATGGTGGAATGATCGCAAGAAACCAAACAAGATACCTATCAGAACAACCAGAAAATCAAGGCATGAACACACCTTACAGATAGTGCCACAACATGTTTTTGCAGAGCCCTGTAAATCGCTCAATCAAAGAAAAATAAAGGCATGAACACACCTTACAGATAGTGCCACAACACGTTTTTGTAGAGCCTTGTAGCTCTCACTGAATGTACTTTATCACAAAATCTGTGTAAATCCTTTCACCCACAAAGCTCTGATCAACGCAAGATCCTTACTTATACTTCGCTTAACAATTCTCTAATCAATTATAAAGTCTTTCCACCCTTCTGTAATTAGTGTGTTGTTTGGGATACGCTTCATAGAACTGTTGCATTAACTGTATATTGAATATGATTCATACAATGTTGTGTTGTCACTAGAGAAGTATGTTTTCAGTGTATCCCGAACGTAATGTAAAGGAGATCAGATGTGCACATTCATTTCCTTAATTTACATGGGATTAAATGTAACTTGAAATTTGTTGCAACAATTTGATTTAGTTGATAAATTTTTCTGTTGTTGCAATATCTTGAATGGTACATTATTCTAGTAGTCAATTTTTATCCACAGATGTTAATAGTTAGTAGCAAGATATTGTATTCAGTCTTTATTTTTTCTGTTTTTTATGATCGAATTGCTTCCTCACATCTTCCATATATTCGAGTTATGATACGATTTTCAATTCTTCATTTTACACAATTAATTGGGTTACAAAGATTTTTAATTGGCCTCCTTTGTTACCAATTTATATCTTTTGTGTCTTCTGGGTGATATAAAAATGGAGCCTTGTTGTCTATATAATAAATCCGTATCAGAAAGCTCAACTACAAGCTGCTAATGCATACACACCAATGATTATACACATGAACTTTTAACCCAAGAAAATCATAAGTTTGCAACTTTGTCTTTGTTTTCTTGTTCTTACATATATAAATATGTGAACTTCCTAGGACAGAAGTATCTTACTTATTTTTTCTGGAAGATGCCCGATGTTTATAAAACTGATCCATGTGTCCCTTCTTTTTTCCTCCATCCTGTTTTCCTTTGCAAACTCTCATGTTCCTTTTCAACAGCTCTCTCTGGTTTTCACTGCTGTAGGGTGACAATGTGAACATGGAAGAACTTCTAAAAGCTGGTGTTGAGACAACGCCCAGTCAACCCAATGGAAAACTGATTAGGTTCTGATGGATGTTCAGCAATCACAGGCGGATAGACATTGCCACTGCACACACAAATCAACACAAATCCAGAATCTTGCTTAGAATTAAAGACATTGACAGACATTTCAAATCTTGAACATCTAAAATATCTCAACATAAATGGGTGCATCAAGCAGGAAACCGTGAATCCTAAAGGCCTGAGATCACTGGAAAAACTATGCATGGAATTTTTCTTAGAATTAAACACATTAACAGATCTTTCATATCTTGAACATCTTAATTTTCTCAACAAAAATGCGCGTGTCAAACTGGAAACCTTGAATCTTGAAGGTCTGAGATCACTGGAATACCTGATATAGTATCTGATATGAAAAACCAAAGCCAAAGTCAAAACCATCAATAGCCACTACATTGAAAAAGGAATCAGATCATTAAAAGATAAGTGAAGATCATTAAAATATATTTACAAACCATTCAAAAGAGATTAAAAAACAGAAGGTGATTGATAATCAAAATGAGTACTAAGGGTTTTCCAGGCAGGATTTGACACGAAAAAATTCGATTTACCTTCTGCCCAGCCGACCCCAAAATTGGCTCCCTTGAAATAGAGATTTCCACTAAGGATCATTATGAAGGGTTGCAGGTGGAGTATAGTCAGCCATGTTCTCAATAATATATGTTCTCAATACACGACTAAAACCATACGAATATGCATACTCACCAGACGCAACTCTGCTCTTATGTTGTTGAGTTCGGCACTGGATAATGACATAGGGATCCATGTTACCTGCAACCACAGCCACATTAGAGAAAAATTAAATCAAATATCCAACTGAACATACACCAGAACAACAACATATGAATATGAATTATTAATCAATTATTGACTTTATTAAAATTCAAAATATTGTTTTACTATCTTTAAATGTGATAAATCATATGAGCAGTTATATATGTATATATAATTTTAATTTATATAATCTAAATATAATAAGTTTTCATCACATTAAATTCATTATACAATTTTTAACAAGAGACATAGAACTAGGTCAGTTTTATACAAGTGACACATAGTGAACTAGATTAGTCTTGTACAAGTACAGCTTGGGGCTTACTACAATATACTTACTGGTTTATTACTTGTATTCTATTTTCGGTGATCACCAATTGAGTTCCAAAGACAAATTTATTATACATTTAAAAAAAATTAAAAAAAAATTGCGCCTTTTCTTTCTCTCGTGTATTTATCATCGTCAACCCGTGTTAATGCATCCAACGCATCTGATTGTTTTTTGTTTTTTCCTATTTCTTTACTTTACATCCAAGCTCATAGCCAAACAAAAACAATTATATATATATTATTATATATATATATATATATATTATGAAAAGGTCATCTTTTATTCAATTGAAATAAAGAGTAGAGTTTACATAGCTAGCATGTTTCCTGAGCCTGAGCTTAAAAGTAATCTCAAGGCTAGAGCATCAAAATAGTATGCATTAAGTGGCATTGTGCAAAAAAAGAAACAAAGGAACTCCTTCTTGACGCACAACATTATAGTAGGGTGATATCGAAAGAAAATAAAAATAATAAATAAATATTGTGTATAAATCATAATAATAAAAATAAAAAAATTATTGTGTATACATCATAATAACTCAAAGACGATTCATGACTTCAGATAATCAACATCTTAAATAAATAAATAAAAAGTCGTTCCTCAAGGAGTTGATTGTGTCCATCCAACCCTCATAAATCTATAAGGAACAGACATTGAAAGTGATACCACCCCGTTCGTGAGACTAACACAAGATGAGTTCCTCTTTAATATTTAATCCCTCACCCATGTTGAATCAAAAGTTAAATATATAGTGTCCAATAAAACCAAATATGCACCTCCTCCACAAACATTTTCCGCTAGGCCAACTATATCAAAAAAATCACACATTTTTAGCAAGTGGAGCATGAGGAAAAATAGAGCATTGAGATTTAATATCACCTCCTCCACAAACATTTTCCTGTCTAAGTCTATCAAAAAAATCCCACATTTTCAGCTAGTGGAGCATGAAGAAGAAGAGGGCATAGAGATTTAGTATTTATTTATCTTTTATATATTGATGAATCTATTAACTTATTCAGTGCTCTTTAGGACGTTTACCCACAAAGTCGGTTACCACAAAATCATGATGGAGATGTTCCCTTTTAAACCAGCTCTCTAGGAATGGTGAAGAGCAGCGCCATAGGCCATATTTTTCTTCGTTCCCGAGTCCCCATTACCATTTCAGAAGATGTAACAAGGCCGCATAACTAGCGTTTCCCTGCTACTTATTTCAATTATTGAATTTTGAAATGTATAACTAGCTATTGTATTTGAACAAGGGCTACTTTGTAGATATTCTTGTTTATTTTAAGTATTCTTAAATTAGAGTAAGAAACAAATAAGACATACATGAATGAATGAACAAAGTGTTTTTAGTATCCATAAAATAGTGCTAATGACCTGAGACTTAGTACTTGAATGTTGAAACCAAAATTCTAGAACCATACTTCCAAACAAAAAAATGTTTCTACAAAAAGTGGTAAAAATAATATTGATATGAACGTTGAAACCAAAATTCTAGAACCATACTTCCAAACCAAAAAATATGTCTACAAAAAGTAGTAAAAAAAATATTGTTATCTTGCACTGGAAATCTCCTAACTAACTCTACTAACATATACATATATATAACCTCTCATCAAATTCTATTTTTACACAATATTGCATTTGTTCGAATACATATGAATATTCTCAAGATAAACATCACAAATATATATGAATATACTAAATATGAACAAAAAATATATGTTCTATAAAAGTGAAACAAACACTCAATTGGAGATTTTTATCAAACATAATAAACGAACTAATAAATTAAGAAAATATTGACGTTGTAATGTTTTATGTAATAAAGACACAATTACTTTATTAGTTTTATGTGATATAATTTTTAAGAAAATTATGATTTGTATTTTTTTAAATAATGTGTTTTTGAATGCATAATAATTTAAAGATATTTCAATTAATTTTTATTTAATTTTAGGCAAAATTCACTAGTGACAATTTGACCATGACTTACATAACTAGATTCCAATGTATTGTAAAAAATATAAAAAAAAATTACATTTGCATTAATTACCTTATGACATTTCAAAATGAATAAAGTATTTGGCAAAACTGATATTAAAAATGTCATTTCAACAATATGAAATTATAATTTAACTAACCATTATATCAAAGACTTCCAAAATAAATATGATTAAAACCTTTCTCGGTGAAAAATGGGTATTTCAAGGTGTATTTCAAGAACCAATAGATTAAAAGTTATGTAATCTAAGCACTGTAAAATAATAATTTAATTAATTATTACATTTTTTAATAATTTCTATATTTCTCAAAATGAAATGTACTATTTATTATTTGATCATTTATTTTTTATATGATGTAATTTGTTATTTTATATGATGTAATATGTTATTTGATAGTATATATGACAATTTTATAATTGTATCATTCTAGAAATTGAAATTTAATATAAATTTTAAAATGCAAAGCAATTAAATAAAGATTCAAATATACAAAATAACTAACTACAACAAAAACTAAAAATATAAGGAGTATTAAAATTTTTAGTTAATTTTTTTATTTGTTTTTTCCAAAATATTTAACATGAATTTGGGGAGACACTTAAGCCCATTGCACCTTCTTACTTTTACTTTTAGTTGAAAACCTATGCTTACAATAGACAAATTCATCAAATCTAAAATTAATGTCAACCTCAATGTTTTTTAATATGTTATTACCCTGATGGGGCAAGAATAATCAGTAAAAAAAAATATTATCTAGTTTAAAATATGCCTAATTTAGCTATATTTTTGTGTTTTAAGTAAGAAAATCTATCATAATTCAAATTTATTTGAAAATATAAAAACTATACCTAAAAAAATAATATTAATGTAAACTAATTATATATCATTCCAAAAAATATTAATTTAATATTAAAAATAACCATTAAAAGCGAAAACTGCCCGCAAAGTATGAGTCCAGGGAAATCCAATGAGATCTACTAAAGACATTTGTATTGTGGATACAAATATTTAATGTGTGGGAATTTAAATTGAGCATTAAAAATAGAAAATGAACATTTACTTTCATTCCGTGAAAGGGACAATTAGGTTTTTTCTGTTAATAATATCTTTGAGACAGAGACACAAATATTGGGCAAAGAGAAACGTTTGGAAAAGAAATTAAAGAACATCGAATCCTGGCAATTGACGTGATTTATCGTTCGTCTTGTCTTGTCCCTCTTCCGCTTTGTGTGGATTGAGCCAGTTAGTGATGTTGGTCGATCCCATAGATCTGGCACTGATAATGCCCTGAAATGTTAGATGAGAGCATACATAACACACAACAGATTTATACTCAAAGACTTAGATGACAATAGCAAAGAATAGTTTCAGAGACACACAAATGGAGAAACAACAAGATTACTCAATTACTAGAGAACATAAATCACTTTGCATTACATAATGGGCTTGGGCCTTTGCTTGCTTGCTTTGGCCAGAGAAATTACAAATTTATAGAGGTAGAAGAAGGATCTAGAATCCTGTATGTGATTCAGATGGAGATATGGAATGATCTAGAAACTAATGGTGGTGTTAAGATCTAGAAACTAATGGCAGTGTGGAGATCTAGAAAGATTTTATCTAGAAGGATCTAGAATCCTACGTGAATTTGGCTTCACACTTAACATTCTCCCACTTGAAGCCAAATATGAGTCATGAATCAAGTCACATCGAGTCCTACCATGCCTCTACATAACTCATGTTTATTTCGTAGTAGAATCTTAGTGAGCATCTTAGCAGGGTTCCTATCTGTATGGATCTTTTCCAAGGATAATTGTTCTTCCTCCAACACATGCCGGATCCAATGGTACCTTAAGTCAATGTGCTTGGTTTTTAAATGAAATCTTGGGTTTTTCGCCAAGTGAATGACACTCTGATTATCATAATATAACACATACTTGACTTGCTTTATTCCTATCTCTCCTAGGAATCGTTGCATCCACAACATCTCTTTACAAGCTTCTGTTGCAGCTATGTACTCTGCTTTTGTTGTAGAGAGGGATACTATACTTTGTAGCCTTGACAGCCAAGATACTGCTACACCTGCAAATGTATACAAATAACCTCTAGTGGACTTTCTGGTATCCATATCTCCAACCATATTTGCATCTGTAAATCCTTCAAGAAAAGTCTCATCATGACCAAAACATAAACAATAATGACTAGTACCCTTGCGATACCTCAAAATGCATTTCACTGCTTGCCAATGTTGTTTGCCTGGATTGGCAAGGAACCTACTCACTATTCCCACTGAATATGCAATGTCTGGTCATGTGCATACCATGGCATACATCAAACTGCCAACTGCTGAAGCATAAGGAATCTTGCTCATCTCTTCTTTCTCCTTGTCATTACGAGGACATAATTCAGTACTCAAATTGAAGTGGGTTACAAGGGGTGTACCAACTGGCTTGGCATCCTTCATATTAAACCTGTTAAGCACCTTTTTGATATATTTTTCTTGTGACAGCCACAACCTTTTGTTTTTCCTCTCACACATAATCCCCATGCCCAATATCTATTGTGCTGGTCCCAAATCCTTCATTGCAAATTTGCTGCCCAAATCTTTCTTCAACCTATTGATCTTATTCTTATCATTCCCAACAATCAACATGTCATCCACATATAACAATAATATGATATGCTTTCCTTGATCATACCTCTTGATATTGACACAATGGTCAGCTTCCAACCTCTGAAAACCATGTTCCAACATGGATGAATCAAATTTCTTGTACCATTGTCGAGGTGCCTATTTCAACCCATAGAGACTCTTCTTCAACCTATAAACAAGGACTTATTTGATTTTTCTATGAAGCCTTCTGGTTGTTCCATATAAATTTCTTCCTTCAATTCACCATGAAGGAATGCAGATTTTACATCTAATTGTTCACATTCTAGGTCTAAAGCAACAACTAGACCAAGAATGACCCTAATGGATGACATTTTAACAATAGGTGAGAAAATTTCAATGAAGCCAATACCTTCTTTTTGGGCAAAACCTTTCACCACTAGTCTTGCTTTATACTTCTACTTCTTTTCATCACCTTCATGCTTAATCCTGTAAACCAATTTTTTGTAGAGCCTTTTTACCTTTTGGTAGGTTTACCAACTCACAAGTTTTATTTTCCTGCAAAGAGTTCATTTATTCTTCCATTGCTTTCTTCCATTCTTTATTGTGCTTGACTTTACAAGCATCTTGAAAACAATTAGGTTCACCTTCATCAGTTAACAAAATATAGTTTGAAGGAGGATACCTTGTGAAGGCTTATGAGGCCTAGAAGATCTGCGAACCAACTGTGGTGGTGCATTACCAGGTTGAATCTCTTGTAAAGGTTCCTGCAAGATTCCTTCTTCTTGTTGTTCATCATTTTCCACTTGTTTTTCTTCATGCTCCTGAATTTGTTGTTGATTTTCTTGTATTGGTGGTATGTTTTCCTGCTGCTCTTCAAACCTGTCAATAACCTTCTTGACCTCCAACTCACCTACAGTCATCTTGAACATTTTTGACTCATTAAATATAACATCCCTTCTTCTAATAATTTTATGTTTGACTGGATCCCATAGACGATAACCAAAATCTTCATCCGCATATCCCAAAAAATTGCATTTCATAGATTTATCATCTAGCTTAGTTCTATTTTCTTTGGGAATATGTACGAATGCTTCACATCCAAAGATCTTCAAGTGAGAATAATTCAAATTCTTACTAGTCCAAACTTCTTTAGGGATACTACCATCCAAGGCTATAGTTGGAGATCTATTTATGAGGTAGCAAGTGGTCCTGACTGCTTTAGCCCAAAAATTCTTCTCTAACCCAGAATTGGACAACATACTTCACATCTTTTCCATAATGGTGTGATTCATCCTTTCTATGACACCATTTTTTTGAGGAGTACCAAGCACAGTCTTCTCATGCTTTATGCCAAACCCGTTACGATATTCCTTAAATGCATTTGAGCAATATTCTCCACCATTATCTATTCTTAAACACTTCAGTAATTTGTTAGTCTCTCTTTCAACAACAACATGGAATTTCTGAAATATTCCGAACACTTCACTTTTATTTTTCATAGGATATTCCCAAGCCTTCTTGGATGCATCATCTATACATGTTACAATATGATGCTCCTCCTAATGATTTGATGTTAATAGGCCCAAACACATCTGAGTGTACCAATTCTAACACATTTTTCTTTCTGTCATGGCCACCTCTAAGGAATGAAACCCTTCTTTGTCTACCATATATACAATGCTCACAAAGATCAAGATTGTAGGATTTCAAACCTAGCAATAAATTTTTATCAAAAAGGATTTTTAAGCCCTTCTTGCTCATGTGACCCAAACACTTATGCCTTTTCTGAATTTCCTTCTTTTGTGACAACAACCAAAGCTGATTTTCCTATCAGTGTCTTCAATGTGTATAATTTTCCTGTCTTGGGTCCTTTGGCCACGACCAATGCACCTTTGCTAATTTTTCCAGCCTCCTTTTCCAAAGCTTGTTAATAACCTTCATCATCCAGTCGTCCCATAGAGATTAAACTCATGCACATTTCTGGTACATGCCTGACCTGTTTCAGCAATATATCTTATCCATCTTTCATCTTGATTTGGACATCTCCCACTCCAACAATACTGCAAAAATGATTATTCCCCAAATGCACTCTACCATAATCACCAGGATTATATGAAACAAAACTATCTTTGCATGGGGTTACATGGTGAGATGCCCCAGAGTCAAGGATCCAATCAAAGCTACTGTTAGATGTATATACATATGCATCCTCTACTAAAACAGTAAACAACACATCACCATCTGTGGCTGCAACAGTAGTCTCACCTTCATTTGTGCTGGATGACTTGTGATTTGTACTAGACATCTCTTATGCTTTTGTTCTTTCTTCCAGAATCGACATTATTTCTTCATGTGCCTGGGTTTGCCACAATGAAAATAGATGATTTTTCCTTTCCTTGATTTTGATTGGCCTCTTGATCTTGATCGCCCTTGCTGGCCTTGATACATTCTCCTACCACGATCAGCTAGAGCTAGAGCTTCTCCTCCCTGGTTTTCCGTAATTGACTTGTGTCACAGTTCCTCATTCATTAAATTGCTGCTAACATCATCAAACTTCAGGGTCCCTGTATTTGTTGAAGTGCTCATAGCTACAATTAAATTTTCCCATATGTCTAGCATAGAACACATTAGCAAAATAGCTCTAATTTCATCATCTAAAATGATTTTAACAGAGGCAAGCTGATTAGTAATAATATTAAATGCATTCAAGTGCTCAACAACTGAAGCACCCTCCTTCATTTTGAGATTATAAAGCTTCTTCATCAAGAACACTTTGTTTGATGCCGTGTTATTCTCATATAGATCATGGAGCTTCTTCCATAATCCTTCAGCTGTCTTTTCTCCAGACACATTGAAATACACATTCTTTGCTAAATATTGGTGGATTGTTGCAACCGCCTTTCTATCTATCTTATATCACCCTTCATTTGTCATCGATGAGGGTTTCTTTGTTGTGCCCTCAATCGGCAAATACTGATCCTTTAAAATCAGTATATCCTCCAACTGTGATTTCCATAGGGCAAAATTAGCGCCGCTTAACTTCTCCATATTTGTAATTGTTGTCTCCATTTTCAATCAAATTCATGCCCCAAAACACAAAAACTCCACTTAAAAATAAAACTTTAATTATTACGCTTTAAAATTTAGTAATAATGACCTTCCTCCTTTTAAAATACCCTTTTCGAAATTCCTGCATCTTTTTAAAATATACTTTTCAAAATTCCAACATATAATTATATAAATATAAAAAACATATATAATGTTTTAACCTTTTCACATATCACACATACATATGTTGGTTTGAGAAAAAACTTGATGTATACGTGCAAGCTTGATGTAAAAAAAAACTTACGAACACCACGTTTCAACTCCAAACTCCACGGATCTCCACGTTTCAAACTCCAGCAACACGTTTCAACATAGATCCACGACCTTGTTTTTCTTACAGCAACTGTCTTTTAGTTCCAGCATTCCTCAGCTATTTCCTCGACAAATCCTTCAAGGGTAACAACCAATGTTTTAACGAATGCTTCCAGAGTAAGACGATGGCGTTAAGCAGCTTGCACAGTGGATATTCGACCCTAGCTCTAATACCAGTTGGTAGATTAGAGCATACATAACGCACATCAGATTTATACTCAGAGACTTAGATGGCAATAGCAAAGAATAATTTCAGAGACAGACAAATGGAGAAACAACAATATTACTCAATCACTGGAGAACATAAATCACTTTGCATTACATAACAGGCTTGGGCCTTTGCTTGCTTGCTTGCTTTGGCCAGAGAAATTACAAATTTATAGAGGCAGAAGAAGGATCTAGAATCTTGTATGTGATTCAGATGGAGATCTGGAATGATCTAAAAACTAATGGCGGTGTTAAGATCTAGAAACTAATGGCGGTGTGGAGATCTAGAAATATTTGATCTAGAAGGATCTAGAATCTTGTGTGAATTTGGCTTCACACTTAACATGAAAGGAGGATAGAAGAAGCAAAACCCAACTCAACTTTACAGAGCAAAACAACAATGTGGGGTTGCAGGTTCAAATCTCAGCAGCATTTACATTAATCTGTCTATGATCTTCTCTTGTTGGGGGCACTCTAAGGAAAAAAAATATGGTTTTCTGGGAGGGATATGTGAGCGATGAAACAATGGGGGTACTGGCACTGATGGTTGTGTACTGGATATATGCGGGAGCTTATCAGATATTACCATTGTTAGATCATTATCGTATGCATTCTTGCAAGGAAGAGGAGCTTTGCAATTTGGTGTCTTGTCCCACTGTGATTAAAGTTAACTAAGTTGGCTATTGTACACTGCTATCAATATGTCAAAGTACATATTATTAGAATAATAATCTAACTAATCAGAATGTAGAAAAATTAAATTAAAAAAAAAAAAATTAAAAAAAAATAATTTAAAGGTGAACATTAAATAACATCATTTAATTTTTGATAAATTTAAAATTAATGTCAACATCAATATTTTTTGAATAGGCACAGGGAATAATAATAAAATAAAGGGAAAAAGAGTATGCCGAAACAAAAAGATAAAGATTTATGACCATAATATTTGGTGTACAATAAAAGTTAAGTTGCAGCGTTCAATAAAACGCCTATAGATATAAATATATTTTTACGTTCCGATGAAGTTTCACTTTACCCTAATTTAAAAAGGCTCATCAATGTAATACGTAATGACCAGTACCTATGTTTTCTGGATGCTTTTCAGAGGCTTGTTATCATTACTAAAAGCGTGGAGTACATGCCATTCTTACTTTCATTATTCAACTTTCTAAATGCAATGGCCTGGCGTGCATACTCTATGGTCACATGTGATATCTTCATAGGGGTAATCTTTTTTTTTTGCCTATTTTAGTTCAGTACTGATGTTTGTATAAAATTATCTTCTCTTATTTAGGATTCTTTCTCACGTTGTAGGTACTATTGGGTCTATTATGGGAATGATCCAACTCATCGTGTACTTCATCTACAGAAATTCAAGGTTGGTTTCACCTTCATCTGTTGAACTTTCTGAAACCAAACATGACAACCATGCAAGATTGGTTGTCATGGTAGATGATGGCAATTTTTTTTATTAAATTTTAAAATATTATTAATTTTATATATTATGTTTAACTAATAAATTATATTGGTTTTAATTAAGGCTATGAGTAAGGTAAATTTTCATTTTTTTCAAGTTGATATTTAAATTTTGTTTTTTTATGATTGAATAATCAAAATTTGTTTTTTTAATTATAAAATTTAGATACAATAAACCTTGAATTGTTCAATCAAATTAATTTTTTCTTATATATTTAAAAACACATTTGAAATTAAAAAACAACATTTTCTCTCTAACGTGTTTTAACATCTAATTTGATCAATTAATGCGTCCAACTGTTGTTGTTGCTGACGATTTGTTATTTTTTTTCTAGCAGGGTGGGAAGTAAATACCAACCTATGGAAATACATAAAACGACTAAAAGTTTGTTTCAGAACATTACCAACCATACCATAATTATAATTAAGATAGATAAATTTATAGGCATACTCTAATTATAAGAAAAGTATGTCTCAAATAAGAATGCAAACTTCCAATATACTTCAACAAAGTTTCCCTTGTGTTTAATGGAACATTAAGTGCTAATTCCTTTCTCCTGAATTCCTGAGTAAACTCTTTCACACTATGTCCTTACCTTGCCTTAAATGTTGCCGATCCATTATATCATGTTGCATATATCCTAAAGGATATAGTTGCTTTCTAAGAGATTTAACAAGACCACGAAGAGATAATTTTACCTTTTTGCTTCAAATATGATTTAGTTTTACTTTCCCACCAAATCAAAGTTGTTCCTCCCATTCTCAGTGTAGCTAACTAAATTTTTGCACATTCATCATCAACATTTTGAATTCTACAATACACCTCAAGTTGCTTTAAACAATTATCTAACTTTTCAGGATTCATTTCACCATCATATATTGGCAACTCAAAGTTAATGTCAAGTTTCAAAAAAGGAGATCTCTTTTGCTTCTTTTGTGAGTCTGAATATGAACTTGAATGATAAGAAAATAAATAAGAAGAAGACAAAGATGGAGGTGAAGGAGGTTCATTGCCATCATATTTTTCCTTGCCCTTTTTCTTTTTCGTGCCTTTAGAAGACGAATATTCATCTCTAGTATTCTTATCTTCATAAAGCTATGCAATCATCATTTGCATATTAAGGAACATTTTTGAAATTGCTCCTCGCGCACGACCTTTGTTTGAGGAGCTTCTCCTTCATTTGACTCTCCCATCTTCATTTTTTGAGAGACTTTCCTCTTTCCAATCTATGGATTTATCTTCTCAAGTTTCCCTTCTCCACATCGCAACCTAGATCTAGTCAACATTCACATTGGCAAATATCCTTCTTATACATGATCAACCTTGCTTTGATACCAAAATATGATCCAAAAACAACAGAATTGACTATTTGCTCAATTTATTCAAATATTAACTAAGGTTGGTCTTTAAGTGAATTAATAAGGAAAATGAATTTTTATGTGCCTTAAATTTTAAAAACTTGAAAACTAAAATCAACCATGAAAACTAGAAATAAGAAGCAAACACAACAAATTTGATGACAAAGTTCGTCCCTCCTGGACTACATATCCGGGTTCGCTTTCAATGGGTGTTCGATGTATTGAAAATGCTCATAAAGTCACTTTACATTAAAATTCACCATTCTGTAATTTTCTCATATGCTTCAATGGCTACTATCAACTGATAGGCCTCAGCCTTAGCTTTCCAACACAACTTTTATATTACAAAAAGGCCCAATATTGGCCGAGATATGCCACAAAAGGCATTTACAGACACTAATAAAACGAATACAAATTTATTCCTTATATCTCCCTTGGCCGAAGGCATTTATAGACACTAATAAAACGAATACAAATTTACTCCTTATATCTTCCTTGGCCGATGGCTTAGTGGTAAACTCTTTTATAATTCCCACGAGAGGTCCCGGGGTCAAACCCGTGGGCTTCCCAGGATTTGTTTGCAACCATATGCATTTACATAGTAATTTGAATACATTGTTTGGCTAATATTATAGTACCAACATCTTATATATGGCATACAATATATATTGTATGTTTTTACAATAAATATAAAACCTGCCATGATATAACTTTGGCATATAGTTTAAACATTATATCGGAGTTGATGTATATGAGTCCTCATGGCACATTTGTTATAACATATGGCTTGACTTTGGTAATATCTTGCCCCATATTTGTGATATGATATTACATTGGAGTTTTGTTATACCGACGATGATATATATGGTTTGAACATTGGGATGTATACGCTATATTTGGTGGCGTTGTTTGGCAACATTGATAACATACTTTGAGGGTTTGGCGGGCCGCTGAATATGGCAGTCTCTGCTAACCCTTTGCCCACCATACCAATATAAAAACTTCTTAAATATAACTTTGCTCCATTATATAATAAAATCAACTCGTGGCTCATTGGTAAGGTTTTGGGTTGTCGCTTCAGTGGTCGCAAGTTCGACCCACGACTTGGTAGTTTGACCTATGATTTTGACCTGTTGCCACATGCCCTCCTGACTTGCTGCCACTTGTTCTGCTCTGGGGTTTCCACTTAGCCTACTCTAGCCCATTTGTTTTGTGTGTTTGTACAAAATGTCAAAGTGTGTTTTCTCTCTCACACAGAGGCCATTTTGAAAACTGAATATACCACCAAAATCAATGCAACGAGCTCTTCAACTTGGTGCTACTTTCATGAGCATTTGAGACGTTGAATTTTGAATATTTTGAGGATCCTCCTGGATTACTGTTGGCCATGCATGTGATGAGAGTAAATTCAAGCTCGAACTATGAAGCCAAGGCTTCACCTGTTTCTCCTGTTAAGGTCTTCTTTCTTATCTTCTTGTGTGGATACTTAGCGGCATAGTTCCTGAAATCATGACAGTGAAAGCACTTGATTATGGACAAGTATTTCTTCCTGCCTCCTTGACTAGATTCTGCTTTGGATTGGGATTTCTTCCTTATATTCCCTTTCTTCACCTTTCTTTCCAAGGCACAATTCTCATCATCCTTGCCCTTGGATGAAGTCCCATCTCTAGTATTCCACCTAATTTCCTGTTGTACTATGTCGGACCATAAACGGTCCCAACTTGGTAGTTTCTCTCTACCATTTACCTAATCTTGATAGCTATGCCATCTCGTGGGAAGGCCCAAAAAGGGTAGAACTGCCATGTCTTCTTCAAGGACATTAATATTGACGCCACTAAGTTCATTATGACACTGTGTAAACTTGCTAAGATACTCTATAATTATGTCATTCTTCTGCATCTTGATACTTCAAATATTTTCCCTTGAGTGGCAGCTTCCTGTGGTCACTACTATTCTTGAACAATTATGTTAGTGATTTCCATATCACAAACAGAGTCTCTCTTCCATGGATATTCGAGACAATATGATCATGTACTCCCTCCAATATGATTCTCCTCTCCTTGGCCGCATCTTTCTTCCATTGAGAAAGATTTCGGGCATCAAATGCTTGGGGTTTTGCAACATTTGTCTTGATGTATCTTAGTAGCCCATTGTCATCCAATACTTCCTCGATGTGGTCCTTCCATGCAACAAAGTTTGAGATGACTTCCAAAGGATACTCTAGCCCAAGTCCATTGAAAGCCATATTCTTAGTCCTGAAGAAAACCTGCAATGCTGATCTTCAAATTGGAGCCTCCTACAATGACAACTTCGGAATCTTTTCTCTACAATGATTCTAGCTCTGATACCATGTAGACTTTAATGTGTAGATTCAAAATTGCTCATGTAATTTACTAAATTACAAAACTTGAAGCTACTCTACTAGTCCGTGGAAGTTAATTCACCATCTAGAGCACAAATCATAGATATGCAAAAGGAAACATCACACATGCAAAGAGATTTATCTAGGGGAAAGAAAATACTAAAAATCCCTTACTATCTATATTTCATTAATTAGATAATAGAGATGAAATACATATTCTTGCTCAATCTTGAGTGCACGTTGCAAGTGTATAGTCTATCCCTCTTCCTGACTGAATAACTCTGGACAACACTTAGTCAATTTTCAAGCCCTCTAAGCGCCTATTTACTTGCATTGTTCCAATGGTAAATTGGCACCTATTATTTAAGAATTTCCCACTATTGAATTGCACACTTACTCTAGGTCCTTCCTCTAATTGCGTGCACCACTTATACACATTGGAATATGATACAACTGATAGTACACTACCTTGGAATCTTCATCTCAAATTGGTAACTCGAATTATATGCATGCAACAATTATTTTGGATTGATTGATCAGTTAATAGGTTGATCACCGAGTGTGATTGAAGTTCTACTTCCACAACTTGACCTCCACTAGTTCTTCTGACAGTTAGAACTAGTTTAACTGATAATAACTCAAATTAACTGAAATAGATTGCTACAAACTAGAAATCAAACATACTGAACTTAACTCAAGCTTTCCCAACTCGAATTAACTAAGTTAACTGAGTGGAAAGTGCCATGTAACCTCAGTTAACTACCTCCGAGATTTCTGCTGAAATAGAAATTCAAATTTTCTCTAGTTTGACCAAGGAAAAGTCAAGTTGTGATCTTCTTGTTGCATTTTCAACACTGGAAGTCCCCAACTTTGTTGGATTTATGCATATCTTATTATATGTTATTTCTTATTTAGATCAATGAACACATGTATTGACTATTTTCTATTTTTATGACTGGTTTGTCATGGCTTCATTATGGTTAAATGTTGGTTATAGGCATAATTAAATGACGTGCTATTGTTATGGATCTTGTTCATGATTCGATAATTTATTGAATGGCTATATGAATGTATGAGATAAAAAATTTTGTTGTATCTAGCTTGGGAGGTCAATGAGTCTTCTTGATGATTCTATGATAAAATTAATAAGATAGTGAACATATATGCATTCATGAGCTATAGCTACTATGTTTACAATATGCTTTTCTAATTGTTTATCATGTGTTTGGCATGTTTGGGTAAGATATAAGCCTAAGTATAGATTATGTAGACTTGTGATCATCTTATACTTGACTATGGAAAGTTTTGTATAGTGGCCTGTAGGCTAGCCCTAAAATTTAGGCACTGAATATGCAGCCATAGGCACAGAACTGAGGAATTTCAATTGTAGTCGCATGGAGGATTACGTGTGTGTGTGGATGGAGCCTTCTGGCCGCATGGACCACTTGGAATGCCTGTGGCTAGGTTGTAAATCTTGGTAAAAATTAAAGTTCCATCTCTAGGAAAGATCATTAGTAGTTGTTGTCTGAGATCTGTAAAAATTTCGCATTTCCCACCTCGGTTTTTAGTTTCACCTTATTTCTCCAAAATAGTTAAATGCCCTTTCCCATATCCATACATTCAACAACTGGAAAATAGATTTTGCTGAAAACACAAATTCTGGAAATTTTATAGAATGCTGGAAAATGCAGAAATAAAAAAAATCAGCACATACAAACAACCATTCAACACATTTAAACAATGATTTTTGGTCAAGGTGACCCTGGAAAAACCACCTACGACTCTTGGGGAAAACCAGTTCGAAAGCTTCTTTTATTTCTGGAAAATGCTTTTTACAGTAAGAGAAATATTCAGCAAAAATCAACAAGCAAATTTTTACAACTTATCTCAGCCTTGCTGAAACTCCGCCTTGCTGGAACTCCGCTGTACAGACTTGTTGAAACTCAACCTTGTTGAAACTCCGCCCTGCTGAAACTCTGCTGTACAGACTTGCTAAAACTCAGCCTTGCTGAAACTCCCCTGTACAGACTTGCTGAAACTCAGCCTTGCTAAAACTCCGCTCTGCCGAAACTCCGTTGTAGAGACTTGCTAAAACTCAGCCTTGTTGAAACTCCATTGTACAGACTTGCTGAAACTCAGTCGTACGGACTTGCAGCCTCCTCCTCACTGTCCAGAAATCTCCTTTGCTCCCTTGCTCTCCTTCTCTCAATCTGCTCATGAAAGAATTAATGACCTTTTCCTCCTTTAATCTAACCCTAAGTGACTTTTCGTTGATTCCTAAATCCAATGGCTGAAATAGATTGAGATCTAGGGCTCAGATTAAATGATCATTTAAATCTTACTATCTATTTTTTTAATTCACCCCACTTTAATAAAGACCCACTTAGTCATTTATTTCCTTTCCTTTCTAATTTCATATTGACTTTATTAAAGTCACTTTAAAATTAGACTTTAGTAACTTTATCACTTAAAGTCACTTTTAAATTAGATTTGACTTTATAAAAATTATAAAGTCACCTTAGGAGAAAAATTAAATCCTTTTGGACACTTTTCCCTAGGCCAAAGATCAAAGCCTTAGGGAACCACTTGTCCTCCGGTACCAAATCTCAACACTCCCTCTTACCGAGGAAGATGTTCCTCACCACACCCATCTTTTCTCTGAAGTAGACATGCTTGCCCCGTGGTAAGGCTTTGGTAAGAATATCCGCAACCTGCTCATCAGTGGGAATGTACTCAAGCTTCACAACTCCCTTCTGAATATAGTCTCTGATGAAATGATATTTGATCCCGATATGCTTTAACCTGTCATGAAATACTGGATTGTTCGTGAGTTCAATGCAACTCTGATTATCACAGTAAATCATTGAAGGTCTCAACGGTTGACCAAATAAGCCAAACAACATCTTGCGAAGCTAGATGGCCTCACAACTAGCTAGACTGGTTGCCATATACTCTGCTTTCGCTAAACTCAATGCTACTGACTGCTGCTTCCAGCTGAACCATGACACTACTGCTGAACCCAACCCAAAACAGCACCCTGAAGTGCTCTTCCTATCAGAAGCACAACTTGCCCAATCAGAATCAGTAGAACCTACCAATCTCACTCCATCTCCTTGCCTGTAGTCCAGACCATAATCCACTGTCCCCTGCAAGTATCGCAAAATGTGTTTTGCAGCCACCTAGTGAACCTTCCTAGGCTCACACATAAACTGACTCATTGTGTTGACTGCAAAACAAATATCTGGTATAGTGTTGACCAAATACATCAAGGAACCAATTAGCTGCCTGTACAATGTGGGATCCACCAACTTGGAATCCGAAGCATGAAGCTTCTTCCAGTTGGTGATCATCGATGTCGACACGGGTTTACAATCCTCCATGTGGAATCTACCAAGGATGTCCACAATATACTTCCCCTGCCCCAGGAAGAAATTCCCCTCCTCCTGCCACACCTCCAAACCCAAAAAGTAATGCATCAAGCCGATGTCCTTCATCTCAAACTACGCCATAAGATCTCTCTTGCAGTGCTCTATGAGTCTCTCTGCACCTGTAATGATCAAGTCATCCGCATACAACACCAGAATGAGAGGCTCCTCACCTATCACAATATAGTAAAGGTTCGGATCTACCTCACTCTTTGTGAAACCCATCCCCTACAAGTATGTATCTATCCTGGAGTACCAAGATCTGGGAGCTTGCTTCAGGCCATAAAGGGCCTTCTTTAGTCTGCACACATGGGACTCCTTCCCATGCACCTCAAAGCCCTGTGGCTGCTCAATGTACACCTCCTCCCGTATGAAGCCATTGAGAAATGCAGTCTTCACATCCATCTGGTGGATTTTCCAACCCATCTCTGCTGCTATCGATATAATGGAGCGGATCAAAGTATATCGAGCCACGAGAACAAAGGTCTCCTCATAATCAACTCCCTCTACCTGGGAGAACCCTCTAGCCACAAACCTCGCTTTGAATTTCTCAATTCTTCCATCTGCCGCATGCTTCACCTTCTAAAGCCATCTGGAAGTAACCACATATTTGCCCTCAGGCCTCGGCACCACCTCCCAAACATCATTCTTCATGATAGAAGAATACTCCTCCTGCATGGCCTCTCTCCAGACCTGTTGGCTAGCTGCCTCCTCATAGCTAGAAGGCTCAGAGTCAAGGATGCTGGTAGCCATTGCCATATAGCTACAACACCTCTCAGGTGGTCTACTCTCTCTGACCGGCCTCTTAGGCTCAGCAATAGATGTGGCATCTCTCAAGGTGTCCTGAAGCCACTTGGGCTTCCTCTTCCCTGATCATGCTTCTCCCATGGGAGAATGAAACTCCTCCTCCTCATCACCATCAGTAGCCTGAACTCCTGACTGTGTGTTTGTTGTCCTCCTGCCTACACCTAAACCTGTAGAAGCTGAGGTACCATGTGAATTTTCCATCACTGGAATCCCTATTGAACTGATCTGCATGCTGCCTGAAGCACCACCCCTCTGGCTTGGCGAGCCACTGCTCACTGACGGACGTGACATCGTCATAAATGTACCTTCAGATCCTCCTGATCCCGGCCCACTAGATCCCTGCGACTGACTCAACTACTGCTGAGGGTCTGGCTGATCTAGATACTCTAACTCCCGTGACCTCCTAAAGGCCCTGTCCTCCTCAAACTTCACATCCCACCTGACAACAACTTTCCTCTGTGTAGGAATGTAAATTCGAAAGGCCTTTGAGGTCTCACTGTAGCCCACAAAGATACCCTTCTCTGCGGTGGGCTCTAGTTTGGTTCTCTTCTCCTTGGGTATGTAGGAGTATGTAATGCACCCGAAGATACGAAGATGACCAATGTCAGGCTTCTTCCCAGAGAAAGCCTCCTCTGGAGTCATGTGCCCCAAGACACGATACGGACTCCTAGTTTGCAAGTAAACAACTATGTTTTAGGCCTCTGCCCACAAGAACAATGACAACCCCTGATCATGTAACATGGCTTTGGCAGCCCCTATGATGGATCTATTCTTCCTCTCCGCAACCCCGTTCTGCTGGGGGTTGTAAGGAACAATGAACTCCATCCTGATGCCTTTGTCCGCATAATAGTCAACAAACTCTCCAAGGGTGTACTCTCCCCCATTGTTCGACCTTTCTGTGTCTCCACAAGGGCTCTAAACTCCTGAAACCGCTTGAATACCTCACTCTTGGTCTTAAAGAAATAAATCCAGGTCCTCCTGGAGTGATCATCAATGAATAAAACATAGTACTCATATCCACTCAAGGAAACATGAGACATCCGACCGCTCACATCGGAATGAATCAAATCAAGTATCCCAGTCACTCTACTATCACTGCTGGGAAAAGGGGATTTGGGAAACTTGCCCATCACACATCCTCTGCGAGCATCAAGGTAATCAGTACCTGAAATCTGGCACACCTGTAGTGATCTCTCGCAAGGTCCTCAAGGCTCCATGATACATATGGCCCATCCTACGGTGCCAAATCTCACATAGCTCAGAATTGCTAGCTCTACTGTCGGTACTACTGCTCAATGCCAAAAGGGACTAGAATGCAAACTTATACCATGGCGTACACCTATCACTCTAGTTGAATCAGCTGGAGTGCCCCTGGGATACATCAACACCTGTCCTCCCCTGAACAGTACCTCATATCCTCTGTCCTCCAAAGTTGAGACGGATATGAGGTTCTTCCTCATCCTTGGCACATAAAGAACATCTGAAACCTTCAAGGGAGGTTTGGACTCCCTCTGAAATGTAAGTGTCCCCACACCAACTGCTCTAACAACTCTGTCATCACCGAGTACTACCTCCATATCAGTGCCACACTCTGAAAGATCTGAGAATTACTCACAGACTCCTGTCATGTGACGTGAACCCCCACTGTCCACATACCAGATACCCGAAGATGCTCCGCTAATCGAGGGAAAAGCATGCTCCCTCTAAACCTGTGTCGTAGGTGATCTTGCACTAGAGGACTCACATGCAGTGAACCCAAACTCCCGGTCAAAACGATCTGCAAAATCCTCAACCTCTGCTGAAACTGCCATGCTATGGTTCTTCCCCTTCTTCTTCTTCTTCTTCTCTGGACACACAACTGCATAGTGTACTATCTTTTGACAATTCCAACACTTCACCTTGGAATAGTCCTTTTGTGTGTTACCCTGTTTACCTTTACCTTTGCCTTTGCCCCCACCATTGTTTGTGGAAGCGTGCTTCTTCCCTTTGCCTTTCTTGCCTCCTACCAACAATGCTACATCCTCATCCTGCTCAACTGGCTTGGCAGCCCCAAGCTGACCTTTCCTGATCTCTGTCTGAATGCAATCATCCCAAAACCTCTCCCACGTGGGAAGGGTCTCACATGCACAAACCCCATCAACAAAGTTCATCCATGAACAAGGGAGGCCATTCACTGCAATCCACACTAACTCAGTGGATGGAATGACCTCTCCAATCGCTACCAACTCATCTCTCACATTAGTAATCTTTGTGAGATATCCAGCTGCACTATCATTACCCATCTTAATGGTCTTCAACTTCTCCTTCAGGACCATTTTCCGGTTCTCATTGGTTTTCTAGTAGAGATTGGACAATGCTGTCCACATCTCATGGGTATTTCTCTTTCCTCTCACATGAGGAATGCAATGGTCTTTGACTCCGTCTAGAATCAGTCTCTTACCCTTGTTCTTTTTATTATACTCATCCAACTAAGTAGCATCAGTAGGCACAACAACAGGGTTCTGCGTGGTATGCACCATGATGTTCCAGACTTCTGCCTCTTCAAAGATACTCTGCATTCTCTCCTTCCAAACACTGTAATTTGGATGCCCATCCAACCTATTCTCCACCCTCTATCCCAATGACATCATGTTGTTCTAAAACTGAAAAATAGCACTGCTGTAGTAAAGATAAAACTGTTGTTTGTGAAAAATCAGCAGGCTGTAATTTTCCTCCTTGCTGTCCCAAACTGCACTTCAGCACTCAACCTCTGATACCATGTAAAAATTTCTCATTTCCCACCCCGGTTTTCAGTTTCACCTTATTTCTCCAAAATAGTTAAATGTCCTTTCCCATATCCATACATTCAACAACTGGAAAATAAATTTTTCTAAAAACACAAATTTTGGAAATTTTAGAGAATGCTGGAAAATGCAGAAATAAAAAAAAAATTAGCACATACAAACAACCATTCAACACATTTAAACACAGTGATTTTTGGTCAAGGTGACCCTGGAAAAATCCCCTACAACTCTTGGGGAAAACCAGTGCGAAAACTTCTTTTATTTCTGTAAAATGCTTTTTACAGTAAGAGAAATATTCAACAAAAATCAGTGAGCAAACTTTTACAACTTATCTCAGCCTTGCTGAAACTCCGCCTTGCTGGAACTCCGCTGTACAGACTTGTTGAAACTCAGCATTGCTGAAACTCCGTCATGTTGAAACTCTGCTGTACAAACTTGCTAAAACTCAGCCTTGCTGAAACTTCGCCTTGCTGAAACTCTGCCCTGCTGAAACTCCGTTGTACAGACTTGCTAAAACTCAGCCTTCCTGAAACTCCGCCTTGCTGAAACTCAGCCTTGCTAAAACTTAGCTGTACGGACTTGTAGCCTCCTTCTCCTCACTGTCCAAAAATCTCCCTTGCTCTCTTGCTCTCCTTCTCTCAATCTGCTCATGAAAGAATTAATGACCTTTTCCTCCTTTAATCTAACCCTAAGTGACTTTTGGGTGGTCCCTAAATCCAATGGCTGAAATAGATTGAGATCTAGGGCTCAGATTAAATGCTCATTTAAATCTTACTTTATATTTTTTTAATTCACCCCACTTTAATAAAGACCCACTTAGTCATTTATTTCCAAAGTCACTTTTCCTTTTTAATTTCATATTAACTTTATTAAAGTCACTTTAAAATTAGACTTTAGTAACTTTATCACTTAAAGCCACTTTTAAATTAGATTTGACTTTATAAAAATTATAAAGTCACTTTAGGAGAAAAATTAAATTCTTTTGGACACTTTTCCCTAGGCCAAAGATCAAAGCCTTAGGGAACCACCTGTCCTCTGGTACCAAATCTCAACAAGATCTGGGTGATCAGGTGTCCCTGAGAGGTTACAGTAACTTTTCAGGACATTGGAACCCACTTCTATAACTAGAACTTAGATTTTTGGGTCATGCATAGTAACTCTTGTCTCATGTTGACCCTGGTGAGCTTGTAAAAGTGAGTAAGTGTGGGGTGGGGTGTTACAATTAATCCCTTCAAGATATGATATGTGGAACATATTGATCTTGTGATTTTCTCACATGTCAGACACATCCTCTAAAGGAGGAGGTTGTAGAATAGCTACTTGATCCTTTAATGCCCTATTCTCTTGTCTTTCCCACTGATCTATCTTATAGGCATCCTCCTCATCTCTTTTTTCTTCTAACCTTTTCAATATCTATTTAAGCTCACTCACCTCTATTTTTAAATTTTTAATCTTCTTATCTAAATCATTCATATTCAAGGGTTGCAATTTTTCATTCTTGTGATATCTCATGAATGATTTAGTATTTCTTTAAAAAGAGGCATCAATGAATTAAGGTTTCTTTTATGATGATTCTGGCATCTTGTGAGCTTTTTCCGTAGTATTAAGAAATGGTTCGAGCAGGTATGCCTTCATGTCCCCCTCTAGTAATGCTTTAATTTGTGCCAACATCTGTGTATCTCCATATTCTCCAGCTTGGGCCATGCAAAATTTCGATTTTTCTCATGGGCTATATCCTTCATATTCATCTTCATTGCTTGTATCACTGTCTTCTTCAATACTGCAATTGCACATTTTAAGATCTTTACAGATGCAAGAATCTACAATCATTAGTGCTTCTTCTTCTTCTAATTCAAACAATTCATCAGTATTATAGTCAAAATCAAAAGTTTTTGAACTAGAAGAACAACATCCTTCTTGTAATACATGGACTTCTTCTTTTTTAATGAAAGTAGATCACGGATAATGATTTGTATCATGTTTGTTTGAGCCACATCTATTACAATTTAGGATTATTCTTCGTTCATTCCACTTCTTTGTCTTTTATGCTCTTTGGGCTGACAATTTTTCCCTGCTTCTCTTTGATGCTTCACCTTATGGGCATTTGTTGGAAAGATGGCCTAATTGTCTATAGAGCCAACATACTGTTGTTTGTGAAGCCTACATCTTGTGAGTCTTGAGTTTAATATCCTCTGGGGAATAATAGTGGGTTCTTTCTCTTCTATTGTACTCTTTTCTTGTAGAACTGTATTTCCTTGAATATGATTTTGGCTTAGTTTTATATCTTTGTATTTTCGTGAGGATCTTTTTGTCTCTTTTCTTTATTCTTACAAGATCATCTATAATTAACCCATATTTTCTTGAAATGCATTTACTGTAAGGTAGCCTATACATCTTCTGTATTTATTTTCTAACTTTCATATTAGTGCATAAACCTACTAATGCACTGATAATCAAAAAATAAATTTGACCCCATGTAAGTAATTGATAATGTTGCTTGAATTCTTTTTGTGTTTTTAGATATTCTTCAAACTTGCTTCATAATGACCAAAAAAACTTGTTTCCACAAAACATTCTTACTATATTTGACCTCATAGACTCTTTGGGTCCATTCTTTGTGAAATTCATCATAATGGGACATTTTCTTACATTTCATATTCATGAGAATTAGAGCATGTTTATCCTCAATTTTTTGTTCAGTACCACACCAATCCTCTAATATAAAAGTAGTAATATCACCTATCATATTATTCACTAAAAGACACTCATCATGGTAAATTATATCACCATTTTCATCTCTCATAACTTCTTGTTCCATTTTCTCTATCAAAGTAGGAGAAGATTTTGCTTCCCAACACTTTAATAAAGATCTAGTAAAACATTGACTAATTGATTTGCATGCCTCTATTTCACTTTTTCCTTTCATGCACATAATTTTATAAGAGACAAGCATTTTATATTACACTTGTCTAATCCGACCAATCGACATATTATCAATGTTTCATTATGGATACCAATCTTCAACAAAGGTTTGGGATTCTGAAATTCTCCCTTTGCCTTCGAGGTTAGGTGCTAATTGTTTAATAGGTAGAACTTGGTTTACCAATGAGTTTTCTTCTTCCTTGAAAGAAGATTCAGGTTGTTCTTTAAGGAATAGGGCTGAAATTTGTTCTGTGCATTTCTTAGGGGCTACAATTGTGATATGATTAGTATGAGAGATAAGATGAGAAATGGGAATTTTCTCTATTTTCTTCTTAGCTAGTCTCCTCTTTACGTATTTTGTATTCTCATCCACCTTTACTAAATTTTCTCCCATCATTTCAAAAGTAGATTCCAAAATTTTTTGTAGTTCCTTGTCGTTTCATTGTTATTTATTTATATTATTATTATTATTATTATTTTAATTTTATTTTATTTTATTTTTTCAGATTAAAAACAACCTTTTTAGTATCATTCACCTCATCTTTAATTTGTAAAACCGAAAGACTCATTTAATTTGTAGAAGAAGCAATATAATTTATTAACACTTCTATTCTATTGGTATGCCTTTTGTGGGCATAATCATTTGTAACAAAAGTATTTTCTACCATGCCCCTCAAGGCAACATTAGTCCAGTTTAATTGTTCACTAATAGTATGAATTGTGATTTCTGCTCCACTCAAAGGGGCTTAATATTTTAAGACCGATGGGATTGCTTTTGACTATTTATTTTCTTCATCAAGAATGATTCCTTTGAAAGGGAGTAAAATGAATTTATATTCTATTTTTACCCCATCTAGACTCTTCCATTGATGTTTTGGAGAAATGGCTTCAATTTATTGCCTTTCTTCCCCACTATCCATCATATAAATAGAATCATTCATTTTTTTCTGCTTCCATTCATAGAGAGACATCCAACAATTTTTGTTCTGACATATAACTTTTCCTTTTTTCTGTGAGGATTCTCTTCTGATCATCAAAAACTAAGGAATTAAATTCTTTTGTATGTGGATGTGTATACAAATCCCAGTTTATCATATTTTCCATCCATTTGGGATACTTTCCACTTATAGCAACCTCTCATCAGAGAAAAAGCTTTTTTATTTATGGGATTACATGTTTTTGCATTCCCGGAGGGAGCAAATTTTCAAATCTGCATTGTGGAATTACATCGTATCGTAGGTCTTTGTATACTAATTCATATCTAGGAGTACCAAGTTTCCTCAATTTTTTGAACATTTATGTAAGCCTGAGATCTTCCTTTTCAAAAGAATGCATCATTAAGATATGATCATCATGAGGAAAGATTATATCTCCACATTGGGGATGTGGACATGGATCCTATGCAGTTGAACTAGGAGGATGAAGATTTTTTCTTGGATTGTGGTTTTTGCATCCAAAGGAAATGACATTTTCACTGCGTTTGGATGCAAAATTCGATAAAGGGACTAGATTAGAACAATGGGACGAATAACAAGATAAGAAGAGTTGATACGTGATTAGGCTAAGATAGCTAGTTGGTTATTAGAATAAGATAATTTTATAGTATGAGCGAATGAAGAAATGGTGGAAGAAGTGGATTCTTAATAAGTGTAGAAGTAATAGATTGTTGCTTTGGGATTTTTGGGACATCAACAATCCAGGTTTTCGGAAAAGAACGATTCTCCCACTTGATAACCTGATGTTCCATCTTCTGATCTGACATATATGTCAAAACTAGAGTACTGGATTGAGACTCCTGGCTTAGAGTGTGTATCATTGCAGGATCACATGGTATTTGCATGTTTAAAACATCCATGGGTTTGGATGGCAATATTGGTCCTTTTCACCTTCTTATCAAAACCAATAGTTTTGATTCGCAACATAAGAATGTCTCCTAAATGTTCATTGAGAGCATAAGATGAGAAGTTTGGATAAAAATCAAACCAAATAAGACCATTAGACAACTGAGCCACTATTCCTCAAACTAAAGAATCAATAAAATCATGATGGGTTAAGTCTCTTACAGTGCATAATACATAGGCATTTATACCTTTATGAATTGAAGAAGAAATCCCAGTTCTTATGCATCCTATATGTAGATAACATGTTCCATGTTTTTGTGCCTCTTTCTATATTTGTTTGGGATCTATGAGTGATATGGTTTGAGTAATGCCATGATTTTGTTGCACTTGAGAGACTAACTCTTTCACTATGACTCTATTGATAAATTTAAGATGAAAACTATTTAGATCAATAAGATAACTGTTAGAGGGAGAAATGGTTGGTAATTTCCATGTAGCTTGTGGTTTAAATTCAGCTACTTCTATAAATTCAACGCCATTCAAAGAAGATTTTCAGCAACTATCAAACAAACTATCAAGCCTTGAGCTTGATGACTCTTCAATGTTTTTAAAATTTTTAAAAGACATTGACCTAAACTTTTGCTCCATGATTTCAGAATAAAGTGTATCTAGATTTTGTGGCTTTGATACCAATTTGTTTGCTAGAGACTTCCTTTGATGAAGACTGGATCTTGACTAAAACTCAATTTATTTGTAAGAGGCTTCCTTCGAGAAAGACAAAATCTTGACTGAAACTCTTATTCTTTCCTTACACGAACTTGTACGTGAGCTCCTATACAATCCTTCAGACAATTTCTTTTTTTCCTCAAATAATTTTCTTACCATGACTTCTCTTACCTTAATGCAATGAACAACAAGGAATTATCATAGAACTCAAGATGAACCTCACATGAACTTCCAATGGACCTCGAGATATAATTTAAGCATTCAAAAGGAAATATTTTGAATACATAATCACACCAAAGTTGATATTTATATTATATCTAGAAATAAGGTTCCAAATCATAATACTTACACATAAAATTAACTCTTCCTAGGATTCCCACCACTTTTGGTTCACACATGCACTCTCATGAACATGCACAGACTTGCCAGACTCTTTATCTAGTCCGACTTTGAGTGTACTTAAGTTTCATACATATCTCTCGAGGCACAATTGCAAGGAAAAAACAAACTCAAGAGTGACTCTGACTCCAAATGAGGAGAATAAACCTCTCCTCTTTTATTTATAGATCTATGAGGGGGTAGGAGGAATCTCCTCAGATCATGAGTTACTAACATAGTACAAAGGGAATCATCCTACAAGTAGGTGGTGTCGATAGAATATACTAACTTTTTGGATTACCTTTTTGTAGATTCCTTAGGACGTGGGCCAATCCTCACCTTCAGTCAGAAAAGTCCTCTCAGTCCTAGACGAATGTTTTGGAAAGTAAACATGGAGAGATTTGAAATTATACATTTTGGAGAGGTCAGACCCTTCTCCCTAGTCAAAATTCATGTTATAATATGAAAATATTTGATCATATTACAATGTATCCATTAGATTATGATTGGTCTTCCTTGTAGATTTTGTATAGACAATTTCATCTTGACAAGCCATTGATGACAATTATAAAGAAAAGTGTTAATTGCATGTCTTTCATCCATGACTTCCCATTCATGCAAATGTTTAATTTTTTAGATTGGGACTTCAAGAGATTCATATTAAACTTCAATTATATAAGGGTCCATTGTGCTCCGATTAAGGCCAAATGTCTTCCACCAATCTAAGAACCATTGAGGACACTATCAGGAAAGTAAAGTGTTTACTAACCCAAATTTTACCAATGTAGTATAAAATTTTCTTGGATTATCTTTGTATAACAGATCCCACCATAAAATTTTGTACTAGTTATAATCATAATTAGTTCTTGGAATTTTGAGATTAGGATTCCATCTTGGCCACTCATTATGAGTCTTGGACCTTTGGAGGCTAAAATATTGATGTACTAGGCCACTTCTATTATTCATTTGCTGCCAAACAAGAATAATAGCCCCAAATAAATTTTGTGATGGATTTTATGCTTGGACTAATTCTTGAATAGATCTTTCATAGATCAATTCTAATATTTTTGTTGTGGATGTGGGCCTTCTATGAATTTCAGGTACTAGATGGACCAATGCATTACTAGGTTGAATATTTAGATTTGAGAATTGTGTATTGCAGAGTTACCATGTAGGTTTCTACTCCATCTTGTATCTTTTCTAAGCCATGTTGTCAGGAATTTGTACGACTTGTTCCTGGTCGTTAGTCCATTATGTATCGATTATCATACAATAGTCATGCTCACTTGATTCTGAACTTCTTTGACCACACTCACTTGTTCTTGCACGCTCTCTTGATTTTAAATTTTCCCGCTCACTTGATTTTAATTTTTCTCGCTTGATTACATTTTTCCAATGCTTTCGCAAATGTTATTGGCTTAGGAAATCAAGAATTGAACGTTCTGCTCCTTTAATGTGCTCAATATAAAAATAAAAAATTGGAAATAATGTTTACCGTCTTGCAAATTTTTCTCCACTATCTTTCTTCACCTATTTTGTTAAAGCATTCTTCATTGATATGGCATCAGTTCTTAATAGGAATCTATTATTGATTATGAATATTTCAAACTTGTCTAGTGCATTATGCATCTTTAATTTCCTTATCAAATTGGATGATTTCTTCAATTTTATTGGTGTTTGTGGTTCTTATTTGCTTAAGAACAACTCCCAATCCAATATTTCTTGTATATGTTTCTACTATTTTTGATAAATCATCATCTACGACATGAAGTATAGGCAATGTTTTTACCTTAGCTTTGGTTTTCCTCAAAACTTCAGTATGCCTTTATGCCCACAACGTTGAATCCTTTTTTATAGAAGTGACTTACATAGTTAGTGCTACCTAAGAATCTCTTCAACTGAGTTCTATCATTGATCTTGTCTAGAAATTCAATTGCATGTTGTTGCAGCACAATCTAGCCATTTGAAACAATATGACCAAGAAATTTGATAGATGTTTGGAATAATTTCATCTTTTTCTTGGAGATTGCTAGGCCAACATCCTTGATTACCTGTATAATTTAGATACTTTGTGTTCTTTAATAGAATTAGAAAGAACTAAAATATCATCTATATATACAGTCAACCAATGAAAATATTACTTCAAAACTTTATCTATCACCCTTAAATCCAAATGACATGAAATTCCACTCATAGTGGCCAAAGATAACACTAAATGTTGTCTTAAATTTATCTTCTTCTTCTACAACAACCTACCAAAATCCATATTTCAAGTCAAACTTTGAAAATAGCTTCGCTCCATCAATTATTTTTACAAGGTTGGATTTATGTGGTAACAAATTTGACAGAAAAGTTTTCTTTTAAGGTTCATTGGTACATATATGAGAAATTGTACGTCAGAAAACCATCACATGGCTCGCTGATCACATCTATGCTTTATGCAATGACATTTAAATGTAGATTTATGTTTAGAGAATATTTTGGAATTTTATGGGTATTCAATTAAATTTATTTTGAATATAGATTTAAAATATATTTTGAAAATGAATAAGTAATGGATAAAAATGAAGTCAATATGCTTTAATTTCTGTGAGTTGAATTTAATTTGATTATAAATTTTAATGAATAGTGGGTAAAAATGAATCAATTATTGACTTTGTTAAAATTCAAAATATTGTTTTACTATCTTTAAATATAATAAAGCATATGTGCAATAAGATTTTATATTTCCTTTAGTTCTTCTTGTTTTTTTTTTATGATTCAGATTTAATAAAAAAATTTTAAATTTTAGTAGAATTTTAAATTTAAATTATAAAATTTATATATCTAATCAATAAAGTTTTCATCACAATTATACAATTTATACAATTTTTTTTACAAACTAAGTTTTCGTCACATTAAATTTATTATACAACATTCAACAAGAGAAATAAAGAACTAGGTTAGTTTTATACAAGTTACACATAGTGAACTACATCAATGTTTTGTACAAGTGACACTTTGGGACTTACTACAGTGTATTTTTGGGCTTATTACTTGTATTCTATCTTTTGCGATCACCAATTGAGTTGGATCACCAATTGAGCTTAAGAGACAAATTATTATACATTTAGAAACAAATAAAAAAATATAAATAAAAATTGCACCTTTTCTTTCTCTCACGTGTTTAACATGATCACCAATTGAGTTGGATCACCAATTGAGCTTAAGAGACAAATTATTATACATTTAGAAACAAATTAAAAAATATAAATAAAAATTGCACATTTTCTTTCTCTCATCTTTATTCAATTGAAATAAATAATAGAGTTTATTTCCTGAGCCTAAAAGTAATCTCAAGGCTGAGCATCAAAATAGTATTCATTAGGTAGCTTAGTGCAAAAAACAGAAACAAAAAATAAGGTGATATCTATAAAAATAAAAAAATATAGTGTTTGCATCATAATAACTCAAAAATGATTCATGACTTCAAATAATCAATATCCTATCCAAAAAAATTGTTCCTTAAAAAATTGATTATGTCCATCCAACCCTTGAGAAGTCTTAATCTTGTTTAAGCCATTCAACCAGTGTATAGTAATCTAAGAATCCTCATAGATTTATAAGGAAAAAACACTAAAAGTGACACCACCCCGTTCAGGAACCTAACACAAGATGAGTTTTTCTTTAATATTTAATCCCTTGCCTTGGCCCCAATTGAGTCCAAAGTTAAAAATATATTATCCACCTCCTTTGCAAACATTTTCCCCCGGACGAGCTCTATCAAAAAATACCACATTTTCAGCGAGTGGAGCATGAGAAAAATAGAGCATTGAGATTTAATATCACCTCCACACACATTGTCCGATCTAGGTCCATCAAAAAAATCCCACATTTTCAGCTAGGGGAGCGTGAAGAAGAGGAAGCCATAGAGATTTAATATATATTTATCTCTCATATATTTATGAATCTATAGACTATTCAGTGCTCTTGAGGACGTTTACCCAGAAAGTGGGTTATCACAAAATGAAGCAAAAGGAAATATGGTGTCAGGCTCTTTCATCACCATGCGTGACGTATTCGTTTGTACTGTCCATGATGGAGATGTTCCCTTGGCCATATTTTTCCCATTTCAGAAGATGTAATAAATCCTTAATACTAACTTACATATGCTTTATTCACTATGACTTGAATTTAAATTGATTGTAGTTTTGAAATTTAATGAGTAATAGATAAAAGCGAAGTTAATTACTTGATTTTATTAAATTCTAAAATATTATTATATTATGTTTAACTCTATTATTTATTATTATATTATTTAATGATAAATTAATTAGGTTTAATAGGGTTTGAATCAGTTTTTTTTTTTTTTTATTCAAATAATATTTATAATAAAAATGTTTAATAAAATATAATTAGATACAAACACCGAAATTTTCAATCAAATTAAAATGGTTTATATATTTAACAACACATTTTAAATTAAAAAACCGCATTTTCTATCTAATGCGTTTTAACATCCAATGTGATCTGCCTCTGTTAACGCGTCCAGCTGCTGCTGCTGCTGCTTTGTTCTTTTCTTTTTCCAGCAAGGTGGGAAGTAAATACCACCCTATGGAAGTACATAAAACGGCTAAAAGCCTGTTTGAGAACACTACCAAGCATGCAATAATTATAATTAAGATACATAAATTTATAGCAATGCTATATCCTACACCCTCTTTCCTGGCGTCACGTGTAACAGTTTCCTTTCTTTCTGCCCCCCTATTAATCTTCTCAGGTTGGAAATTTCCCGTAGTTCTATTCACGCCTGGGCGCAGAAGCTGTGAGAGAGTAGTGGATTTGATCCCCTGACGTTTGGTAGCATGAGAACTCACTTTCCTGGGAAAATTAAGAAATTTCGACAGTTTACTTCTCTTAGAATCCACTGTAACGGAGGTGCCACTGGACTTAGATAAGTGCTCGATTGGTAAGGGAATCGAGTCTGCTACTTCCTTTTTCTGCAGGATCCGATCTTGTGCTTTCGTCCGCTCGATTACTGGTATTTTGGTATCTTTTGTATGACTTCTTTGGAGAGGGTCTTGTGAAACCTTCGGTCCATTGCTTGACTTCACTGAAATATTGGGATCCCGTGACTTGACCTCAATCTCTGCTGCATCGAATCTCAATTGAGTCTTCTCCTTGGTGGGCTGCCTCTCGTTGGACATTGCTTTCCCAACTGGTGACAGAATTAAAGGAACGAATTCTCCGTCTCGAGAAATCGACACAATACTCACCAAAGCATCCGATTTCCCGCTGATAATGCAAACAGGAGAAATCTGGGCAGCGTAATTTGAAAAAGCGACTGGCTTGGAAGACTGGTTTTCGTTTTTCTGTTTTAAACGCCCTTTGAACCTCGACCACACAGATTCCGACTTACATCCCATTTCGCTCGCCTCGGCTTCCATGGCAGATCCGAAGCAACTAGAACTGCACTTACCACCCATGATACAGAAGAATTCGAAGCCTTTTGGGATATGGCTGCCTCACTCGTTGATTCGATTTGTTTGTGAATCTGTGTTCAAAGAATGTCGATGCAGAATTTGCAAAGATGGGAATCGCGACTATTTGTTTGTGTGTGGACAGTGCAAAGGTGAGGGAAGTGAAATTGAGATTTATAGTGGTAGCACAGGCCACTAACTTGCGTCGCTGACCACGCGAGGGAATACGGGAAAGCAAACCGCGTGGATTTGAGATAATATGTGCAAATAAATCAAATTGACGTTCCAACTCTTTGTCGCATCATTAGAAGCACGTTTTATTTAAAAAACATGCGCCTACTCTCTAAAAATTCAACACGTATTAAAAAGCGCTCGCTCACTACCTTGATCCGGAGATGAGTTTTTGTTAATACATGTATGTATGTCTTAAAACCTAACCTCAGTTATGGTCGGTCAAATGATTGATTATGAGTTTTTGTTAATTCATTTATTTGTTAATACGCAACCTTAATTATTTGTGTTCACACGATTTGACATCGTGAGGTAATTTATTTTTAAAAAGTCAAAATAAATATATGTTTAAAAAATATTATAATTTCTATACATGTGATAGAATTGATCTTAAATTCCCATAAAGTGTCTAACGTGGAAGTTATTCTTTTATAAATTAATTTTGTTTTAAAATAAAATTTTAACATTTTGTAAAACAATTTTTTGGTTTACATTTAGTAATTTTAAATTCTAGTCAAAGTTATTTAAGGCTTAAATGAGGCTGGTATTAAAACACAAGAGCCTAGTTAAACTATTGGGAGATGGATAAGAATGTTGCATTGCAAAACATTAATAACATTAAAAATATTGTTACTTTTAAGTTCAAAGAAAAAATGTGGTGTGAGAAAGATTTAAGAGTTAAAAGAAAATTAAGATATTATAAGGAGGTCATCAAACCCACCCTAGAAGATTAAAAGTATCTCTCTGTTTTAATTAGTTCAGAGAAGAAAATTAATATTGCCAAGATTAGAACGAGCTCTCATGAACTCCATAGTGAAACACCTAGTTGGGCAGTTCCTAAAACACCATGGATAGAAAGGATCTGCCATCTATGTGAGAATATTAACATGGAGAATATTAACATGGAGGATAAAAATCACTTCCTCTTAGATTGCCCCGCGTATAACCACATTAGATCCCAGTTTCATAATCTTTGTTGCAACACTGACCTTCCTAGCCTTTTAGGATGTCAAAATTATAGTGAGCTCAGGAGGCTTCTCTCCAAGCTTTTTTAGCATAGGAATAAAATCATAAATCAAACTAGATAATTCATTTCTTAAGTTTGGAATCAGTGGACGTTAACCATCATCACCATCATCAAAAAATGTGGTTCATTGGATATTAAAATTAGCTATTTTTATGGAAAATCATGTCTAAATGAGTTGGTTAATTTTCATGTAAAAATTATTTTAAAAAATAAATATGTCAATTTTTCAGGAAAAAATTACTCTCAAAAAACAAACATTTCAATCTAGATTAAATGATAAAGAATAAAAACTTAATATATATATATATAGACATATATTCCTTTGAAAAAATAACAAAATTCAATCTTTCATATAAAAATTATTTAAAAAAAACCATTTCAATTGATAAGTGAAATTGTAAGGAAGACATGAAAAACCAAACCTCTATATATAAATAATATCACACTTCCAACTTGAAATTTATTCCTAAGAACAAACATTTCAATTCTTTGTAAAATTGTAGGGATAAATAAAAAACAAATAATAATATGAATAGGTGTTTATTTTTTAAGAAGAATAAACACTTTATTATATAAAATATCACACTCAATTTTTGAAATTATTTTTAAGAAACAAACATTTCAATTTTAGTAAAATTGTAGGGAAAATAAAAATAAATATATAAAATATGAATTGTTTATTTTTTGATGGTATATATAATACGAGTTGTTTTTAGTGTGATTTTTTGAAAGACTTTTTTTATTTAATTTCTCTAAAATCTGATAAGAATTTCATTAAATTCACAAGTTTCATAGGTAACTCCTACAGAATAGAAATGACCTAAGGATTTTTTAGGGTGTTGAATCTATATATACAATCAAAAACTAATTTAAATAAAACAGATCAAAATTTCACCACAAATTTTTCCACTTAATTCCAACACCATAAACTAAATTACACTAAAAACAACTCCTATAAAAAAAACTCAATTCCCACCACCCACACCAAAAAATTCAAAAATAAGAAGCAAATGCAGCTTTGATATCCCAAAATAGTGGTAGTGGTAAGTCAATAAAAGCAAAGGTACCTCGAAATTGTAAGATCCCCATTTTACAAACCTTATTTTGCGCATGGGCTATGACCTCCTATGGACCGAATACGCCATTTGGATCTTTTAAAAACAAGTTCATGGTACTGCAAATGTGGTGCATAATTAGTTACGTTACAAGATACACTACTCCGGACGGAGAAAATAATTCTATATCATTAGAATAAATATTAAATTTTATTAATTTCAAAGTTATATTAAAAAATATATTCATTATAAATTTAATTTATCATGGTTAAAAATTGAATGATAACCATAATTTTGTAAAGTATATTTATTTAACAACATAGTTTTATATTAAAAAAATATTAAATTTAACGATTACTTTTGAACTTTGGTTCGAGTGTGCTGTAAATAATACATCTCATTACACTTTTTCTTCTTTCAATTTTGACTATTCAGGCCACAAAAATGATGCTGCATCTTAATTGACTATTCTGGCCACAAAAATGATGCCGCATCTTAGAGTTGGACACGTGATTCATGGTTATGTGAAAGTAAGATTAATGAAATGAATGCTGCATTTATTTTAAGAGATTCAGATAATTGGAACTCAGTTATCATGATTAAATAGTTTAAAATTTAAATATGTAAGAGCTTTATGAATTTGCATTCAATTGTCATTACTAAATAGGAGTTTCGTGGATTAGAAACCAATTATCATATTTAAATAGTTTAAAATTTAAATATATATAGGAGTTTTATATCTTTCCTGTTGTAAATTGTGTTATATGATTTTGGTAATTTAAAGGTGTGGATTAGAATGTAGCGTAATATTTTTTCATTATTACAATGAGTTAGCATTTTAAATTTTTTATGGTTTTAATAATAATGGAAAAATCGTTGTGTGTATTTATATTGTTAAATTTAAATTAGAATTGTTTCTTGTTATTGTTCGATGTATTTGCCTTTATTTTTGAACATTCTAGTTTGCATAATTGTAGATACCAAATCAAATTATATTGGGTGTATTGTTCGTGAAGATGATTCTAGTAAAATGGATTCTTGGCAGAATAGTTAAAGAGAATGTACTTGCATTATAGGAGAAAGATGAAAGTTGAGGAAAATTGATTTTATTTTATTTTTAGAATATTTCTAAAGGAAAAAGTCCAAAAATTTGATGGAAAAGGATTTCCATAATTTGGATAACACAAAGAATGAAGGATAGTTAGATAAACATAAGAATTGTGAGAAGAAAAATACAGGCATAAACAACTCATATTAGATAGAAGATTGATGGGTAGAAGTTGTGAGCGATTGTAATAGTGTGGTGTTGAGAAGCATGTAAAAAGGAGATTGCAAAGATTGTATTATTGGTTCAAGGAGAAACTCACAAATTGGAAAACATTGCACTAATAATGACAATGTGAGAAGAGAAATGTATAAGATGTTTACACAAATGGCATCCTTAGATAAATCTCAACACAATAAGAATCCAAAGAGAATGGCTAGAGATAATGAAAAGAGTGGGAAAAGGTGCTTACTCAAGATATATAAATTTTTATTAGAAGTTGGGAAGAAATTATTAAGTGGAACTCAAAAGAGAAGAGAAGCAACAAAAATTAAAGCAATGAAGAATCCAAAAGAGTTGAATTAATAGGGTGATGAGAGACATCAATGACAAATGAATCAAATAGAGGATGAGGAATATCTACATATTCAAGTAGAGATATGAAGAATGTACAACATGTGGTAGAATGCAAGCCTAAAGAGGAGACAAAACTTGGACCTTTAGCGAGATGTGTGCAAGCGAGATTGGAAATCCAAGCATAGTGATGTGAGAACCACTATTTTCGAAGGTCCCTTTTGTGATATATGAATTTAAAAATTTGAATTTGAATTGTGTTGGAGGTATTGATCATGTATTGATTATTGTACAATGAAATAGGAGGAGAATGTAAAAGAAGTTGTTGAAATTAATAATGACAAGAAAAATAAAGAAGAAGGTGTAATAGTTGGTTTGAATATTCGCAACAAAATTGTAGAAGAAAAGTTAGCAATGAGCTATATAATACACTAGAAGATGAGGATATAAGAGGTGAACACAAAGTTGATGTGTTCATAAAAATGGAGTAGTTATTGAAGGTGTGACCTAAACTAGTGCAAATGTTGGACTAGTTAGGAAAAGTTGAAGAAGAATGCAAAGTGAATATTTTGGAAAAGAAGGTTGAGGTGGAGATGGTTTAGAAGTAGATCTAAGAAGAAATAAGTAGTATACCAAAGCATATGAATGAAAAAAATATATAAAAAATAGTTTTGGAAAACGCTTTGCAATTGTAGAAGAGGGGAGATTACAACCATGAAGGAAGATGAAGAAAAAATGGAGTAGTAAGCACCAATAATAGTGCAGAGAGAAGTGATGTGCTATGAGTTGGAACTGTAGCAAGTTGCAAGAGTAATGTTTTGGATAAGTACAAAGAAAACATGAGAACATTTGAGATGGTCTTTGCTTGGATTTGTGCTTGGCTAGATAGTTGGCACCAAGCTCATGTTTCTTTTTCCTTTGCATATCTGATAAGCTCTACAAAACCACTAAATTCACTTGTGCTTGCTTTTCTTGTGATCTGATGATATTTTAAATGTCCTCCTTACAAATTCTCAATTCAACTAGGCTCAATCTCTTAAGAGTATCTATCCAACCGGGAGAATTTTACTTTGACCTCTTCCCAACTGATTGCTCTTCTTGATTATGATGAGATCTATTTGTACTATATTGTACTATTCTATTGCTCATTCCTCTATTTCTTGCTAGAATTTGTGTCTTCTTATCTCTCTCTCTCTCTCTCTGTTGTCACACACATACAATTGTCAGTTAAAATTGACATGAATATAATAGTTTACTACCTTGGCCTATTAACACTAAGAATGTTGATCTAAAGTTGCTCACATAATGAAAACCCAATTCAATTATGACATATCAACATTCTATCAAGGTGAGCAACCACATCAACTGTAAATCCAAAGAAAATTATCATATGCAATAATTAAATTTTGTATTAAATTTTGTACATGATCCTCTTCATCTCTAGTGTTAAACCTAAGCTCTGATACCACTCTCTAACATACCTTCCCTCCTCATTGTCTTATCTTGGGTTGTGGGAGGTGTTACTTATTTTCTTTGACATAATCTCCAAGGTCTACTATGAAGATGGAGTTACACAACCTCTTTTTCTCAAAGAATTCTAATCTCAAAACACACACCACCATTACCTTCATCTTGTTAAGAGATTTCTGGTAATATAAATTTCACCTCAATCTAACTCCTAGATTGAAATGTATACCCATCAGAAGTTTACCCATTTAAATTAGGCCAAATCATCATTATTCTTCAATGTGGAATCACATGGTCCCTATCTGCCCCCTATGGCACTACCACATCAACACAACATGAGGTCCACTAATGCTCCATTACTCTGCAAGTGTATCTGGCCTTAACTAGATCTAGGCCTGCACTTTTATGGAATTATCTATCATATTAGGAACCCCAATGGTCCTAAAGTGAATGTGAGGTTAATCTGAGGTAGGGCCCAATGTTAAAAAATGTAGCAAGAAGGGCTCAATTTGACCTTAGCCTTAATCAAATTGAGTAAATCGAATTTCGACATCAACAAGAGAACTTGGAGGAAGTTAACTAGTGTGACATGGCTCTTGTCACTCAGTTAGCTCCATAAATTCGAGTTAGTGGGCTTGCAGTTTAGTCATGCATGTGTTATTGTTAAATTTTAGCAATATAGTTCAATTATTTTCAGTTGTATTTAGTTAACTAACCTCTAACTATTGATAGAGTCAGTTCAAGGCCAGTTGTGCAGTGGAATAACAGTCTAACTCAGAGATTTGTCAGTTAACTAATCAATCAGTTCAAAATAGCTCATACATGCATAGAATTCGAATTGCTCAGCTGAAGTGGAGGAGACAAAGGCTAGCGTAACATGGGTTGTATACTAGTTGAGTTTACAGTTGTTGCATGCAGTTAGGAGATCAATCCCTTGGGAATTTCATAAGGACATAGGGACTTCCTTATTGTTTAGGAGCTCAAATTTTCTCAAATTTACGCAAGGAAATAGGAGGCCTCCTGAGAAAATAATTGGCTAAGTGTTGGCCAAATTTTCTCATTGAACAAAGAGAACAATTATTCTTTTGTAGGTTGAGCTCAGAGCTGGAGCTAGTAATTGTAATAGTTTCTCTATTCAAATTATTAATGAAAAGAGGTTTGAGGGCTTTTTTTCCTAGTTGGGTCCTCTAGAAATCACTATGTATTTGTGGTTTTGCTTATTCCATGTTTATGCATTTTGTTCTAAATTGTGATTTCCATTTCGGAGATTAGTAGAGTAGAATTGTGTCTCTTGTTTTTTAGTTTGAAATCTTGAGTAGTTGCAATATTTATCAAATTTCTACACTCACCATTTGACATACGACCTAGGGTATATTCGGGTTTGGACCTAGGTGTACAACCTTTCCATACCTAGATCCTTCGAGATGCAGGTTATTAAAAATAATTTGAAGGTAGCACATGACATGAAGAAGATTTATGCAGATAAACATAGAGCATTCAAGGAGTTTCAGGTTGGGGAGCATGTGTACTTGTGAATCAAGCCCAAGAAGATCTCCTTGAGGATTGGGTCATGTGCAAAGTTGGCACCTCGATATTGCGGGCCTTTTGAGATCCTTGAGATGATTGGACCAGTGGCCTACATAATTTATTTTCCGCAATTGGTCAAAGTCCATGATGTTTTCCATGTTTCATTGCTTAAGAGATATGTACAAGATGTTGATCATGTGATTGATTGGTATTTATTGCGGGTGGAACTAGAGGAAGAGTTCCAACCATAGTCACAATGCATATTGAAACATAAAGAAATCATTCTCCTGAACATAGAAATAGAGCAAGTTAAAGTGCAATGGAAGCACTTTGGGCCCAATGAAGCTACATGGAAGATGGTCAATCAAATGCGAGAATTATATCCTTCTTTACTTGTTGGTTGAAGAAAATGATTTTTTGGTATATGTGTGTGTGTGTGATTGTAATTACTATGTTGAGCTTTGTTTATAAATCTCCAGTAAGTAGTATGTTTTGTTTTCAACGTTTTGGATGGTCATAAGTGTCATAGAACACTAAGGACGGTGTCCCCCCAAGGGGTATGGGTTTGTAATAGCCCTGGGTTAAGTTTATATGTAAATAAAATAAGACCAAGGTCATGGGACACATATTCCAAGCTGAATGGAGGGGGGAAATTACATTGGGAATCACTTATGGTTTATTATTAACTATGGAAATTGGCATTGAGATTGAAAAAGGACAAAGGAAATAATTCAATCAGTGATGTATGTTTATCCGTGGTAAAGAAGAAGTGGAATAATCTTAGGGGGAGCTTCTCATGCTTCCATAAGTACCTTTTTGACATGTTGGTCTTACATTGGTTTATTGCAGACTATTGATGTTGCATATCTAATGTTTATATGTGTTGATTCATGATCTTATATTATTGTTGTTGTTGATCTAGTTCTTTGATGCATGCTTTGCTAACGTCTTCAATGGTGAAGAGGATATATGTGTGTGTGTGTGTGCGCGCATACGTGCTATGGTGATAAAAATATGGCACATGTTCAGGGGGAGCATATTCTATACTTATAATGGCTCATTGTTGGTATTATGGGCACTCCTTATTGCATGATGTTGACTATGATAAGTTCATATTGTTGTTGTTGATATATCTTCTTGCATTAGTCACTATTGATCAACATTTTTACTAATACGAAGGATATCCATATGATTTTGTCAATATGCCTTGGTTTATATATGTTGAAGCTATTGATGATACCACATTATTGTTGTTATTGATGAAGGGAATAAATGATATGAAATTATCATTGTTGATGATCATAGACACTCTTATGATTACTAACGAGTTCTATGCATTCTCATATGTAATTGCTCAATCTTTATTAGTATTGTAAATAGTCTTCATATATATATCCATTGTTGTTATAGATAGTATCCACTGATACCATGGATTAATATCATGTATGTATTTTGATATACGGGTCATGAAAAGCCCCATATTGCAAGCATTGTAAAATTCAGTCATATATGGGTTATTGGGATCAAGTCATATCATGTACGTAACACCATTTTGGGTGATTGATGTAAACATGGGATCATAGAGTCATTGGTTATAAAATAGGTCATATGTGAAAATATGTCCTTGATGTAAACCTAGTTATAATATGATGATTATGAAACTACTGCAAATGACATGAGTATTGGTACATGTATTGCAAAGATGAGGAAGTGTATTGACAATCTTGCCACATGTTTACCTTGAGAAAACATGAAAGTGTGAAGTTTGAAAAGTATACATGACTCGTGTAAATAAGAGTCAAGTACATATGCAGTTTTAATGAACGAAAGTCAAATACATAATCCTAACCATGGAAATTAGAAAACCAAGAGTTATTCCCATGGTAATCACCCATAGTATTGTGTCGACAATGTTTATTTGATCCTTTCAATAATTATAGACAACATTACCAAGGGATTTTCCTGTTGTATTGGAAAGAAAAATAACTATATAAGGAGAAGGAGATCAAGGAGTAAAGTGTGAAATGTAATGGAACATTCATGTGTGACTTGATCTAAAACATGTGTGCACTAGGAAGCAAGGAGAAGGCTCATATATGAGAGATCTGAAGACGTGATGAATTATATGCTTGGTTAATTTACTTCTTGTAGAATGTTTGAATTGCTAAGAATGCAAGATTTGTGGTTATAGTAGAACTATGATCTGGATGTATTGATCCGAGTTGGATCCATAAAGAATGATTAACAGAGCCATGGCTGTACTAGGTTAGGACAGACTTCAAGGAATTTAAAACAGTGATCAAAACCACCTCTAAACTAGTGGCAATGGCAGCCAGCGTGGAACGACAAGGACCTCAGTCAAAGCGCGTTGACTGAGGCTCATGGAGATTGCGCGGGAGGCGAAATTAGCCTGTGGGAGGCCCGGATTGGGAAACAGAGGGAGTTTTTGATTCTGGGCGAAAACCTTCAAAATCGAGAATCCCTGAGCACTCGGTCGCATGGGAACCAGGAAAATCGTGGGACAAAAGGCTAAGCGCTAAAGGCAGGACCCGCTCCAAAACCAGTGGTATTGATCAGGGGCATCCATGGGCGGTAAGAAGTTTTGATGAAAAATGAGTGATTCCACTCAGCACCCGATGTGTGGCAAGCGGAGGAGAGAGAAAACCGCCACTCATCGCATGCTAACGGTAGAGCTAGTCAACCGCGCGGGACGAGTGAGTGGTGTCGGATTTGGGGGCTCCAGATCTAACAGCTAAGATTACGCCCGATGGAGAAGACAGAATTGATGGAGGGTTAAGCCGTGATTTAGAAGAACTTGAGGTCCGCTTTGACTACCAAGGTGGTAGAAGACTCATTCCACGACATAACCGAAGAATTGAACCAATGAAGCAGGCTAGCGCAGTTCGTAGTAAGACAAGTGGCCATCCCTGAGAGTCTGATGGTGGTGCTGAAACAGGGAACTCCAAGCGCAGCTGCAAGTAGGCGATCTGATAGAGGTAGAAGAGGAAGCGAATCACCATGAGCTCGAATGACTTTAAAGCCATGTATAGACCAGACAGAGGACAAGGAGTTGGGAACCGAAAGACAAAACACCGAAGACAGAAGATAGAGAAGAGAAGAACTAGTAAAGCATAAAGCAGAAAGAAGATAGAAGGGCCAACCTCACCAAGGGCAGCGTCGAGCACCAGAGAGATTGAGAGATTCAAGCCATCCCTGAGAGGATCTGTCAGATTAGAGAGGTCAAAGAGCTGGTAAGGAAAACAGTCTGAGTACTCTAGTCGTTTGGGGAATCCAAAAAACACCCTGCCAAGCCAATCTATTTCAGGAGACTCATATTGAGCTCCTTCATTGTAATTCTTTGCTTCAAGACACAATAAAAGAAGGCCACCACTGAGAGCTGGACTGGAGATGTACCCCTGGAGGATACGGTGAACTCCTTATTAATTGATTGTGTTCTTGTATTTGCTTACTGTATTTCTCTGTTGTTTTCCATTTCAAGTGTCTGTGTATTTGCAATATGATTGATCCGTTGCTTAAATAACATAGACACACACCAGCACAAGAGTCTGTAATACCTTCATTTAATAAATCTTTAACCGAGGTCACTCATAGGGTGATTATCAGATCAAGTGGTATCATAGCTTTAGGCTGTAAGGTTAGACAAGCTTGTGTTGGTTTAGCTGTTGAATGCTCACTAGATCAAAGCTCAAATTAGGAGAAGGAGAGTTGGTTGAAACTAATCCTGAAATTGGGAGA
>APFE031481972.1:75413-85938 GCA_000404065.3 Pinus taeda
GAGAACAAGTATCTACTTGTTAAAGATGGAATCGAATACTTTGTAAGAGCTCATAAGCTCAAGAATAATTATACTCTCATAAACTCAGGGCAGATGAAAAGAATGATAAATTCACGCAAACAATTCTTACTAATGGTGGTAAAGGAAAAGAAACCTGATAAAACCAATGTATTTGAGGGCTGTAATGCTAAGCAGCAAGCTGATAGAGAAAAGATTGTTTCAGAGTATGATGTCCTATTTCAGAATCCTAAAGGTCTGCCACCCCAAAAGGAAATAGTACATGATATTATTTTGCAACAAGATGTTCCATTGCCTAACATTGGAATGTATAGGTTGTCAACTTTAAAGAATGCTGAAATCAAGAGGCAAGTGCAGGAGTTGCTCGAGAAGGGGTTCATTAGGCCTAGCACATCACCATGTGGGTCACCAATCGTTTTGGTGAGGAAGAAAGATGGATCATGGAGAATGTGCATTGACTACCAAGCACTGAATAAGATAACAATAAAAAATCGTTAACCCCTTCCTCGCATAGATGATCTTTTAGATCAATTGAAGGAAGTTGTTTATTTCACCAAGCTGGACCTACATAGTGGATACCATCAGGTCAGAGTTGCAGAGCAAGATGCATGGAAGACTACTTTCAAAACAAAGCAGGGATTGTATGAGTCATTGGTTGTGCCTTTTGGCTTGACCAATGCCCCTGCTACTTTCATGAGATTAAAGAATGATGTACTCAAGCCTTTTCTTGATGATTTTGTTATTGTGTATCTAGATGACATTCTTATTTTTAGTAAAACATGGGAGGAACACTTAAAGCATGTTAAGAAGACATTAGATGTTTTGAAAAGAGAAAAACTTCATGTTAAACTCTCAAAATGTGAATTTGGCAAAACATCTCTAAATTATTTGGGTCATATAATAGGGGTGGTGAATTGAAAATAGATCCCTCTAAAGTGGCAGTCATTGTAAATTGGCCTAAACCCAAGTCTGCTACAGAAGTGAGAAGCTTCTTAGGAGCAGCACAATATTATTGGAGGAAGTTCATCGCTAATTTTTCCTCAACTGCAGCTCCCTTACATGCTTTGAGAGGATTGAACAAGGTGTTTGAGTGGGGAGGCAAACATCAGAAAGCCTTCGACACCTTGAAAAAAAAGATTAATACAACACCTGTACTAGCACTGCATGATCTACAAAGACCATTTGAGATCCACTTAGATGCCAGTGACTATGCCATGGGAGCAATGTTGACACAACATGGTAAACCCATATGTTATCATTCTGAGACTTTTAATTCTGCAGTAGTTAGCTATCCTACATATGATAAAGAATTGTATGCATTAGTTCAGAGTGTGAAAAAGTGGAAACATTATTTAATGGGCAAAGAGACAGTGATACATACTGATCATCAACCACTTCAATATCTACACTCCCAAACTAAGTTGTAGCAATCAAGAAATTACAAGTGGATGGGTTTTCGACAACAATTTCATTTAGTCATCTGATATAAAAAGGGCATACATAACAAAGTTGTAGACATGTTATATAGACCCATTATAAATGCATCTACTGTACTTAAGCATAATTCTATACTACATGAAAGTTACATTGAACAATATGCTCAAGATATAAACTTTAAAGATGTATATGCAACTGAGTCATGAAAAAAGGGTAGAAGAATTGGATTATCATTTGAAGGACTGAATCTTATATTATTGTGGGAAACATTGCATTCCACAAAAAGAGAGAGTAAAGATAATTAGAGAGGTACACACTTCTCTGATATCAGGTCACTTTGGGGTAAGTAAAACAGTTGCACAACTGCAAAGATTTTTTTATTGGCCGAAAATGAATGAGACAGTTTGTAGATATGTACGAGGGTGTACTATGTGTGCTAAAAGCAAGCCCAAAAATAGAAAACTAGGCCTGTACACTCCATTACCAGTTCCTTCCCACCCTTGGGAAAGTGTTTCCATGGATTTTGTTGGGGGACTGCCTAAGTCTAGAAAGGGTCATGATTATCTGTATGTGGTTGTGGATAGGTTTAGCAAAATGTGCATTTTGATACCTTGTAATAAACAGATTACAACTGAACAAACTGCAAAACTATTCTTTGAACATGTATGGGTTCATTTTGGGTTACCCATGTCCATTGTATCTAATCGAGACACCCAATTTGTGGGGAGGTTTTGGTTAAGTTTGTGGGAACTAATGGACACCAAACTGAAGAAAAGCACAACTTTTCATCCCCAAACCGATGGCCAGAGAAAAGTAGTTAACAGGATAGTGATCTTGTTACTCAAAGGATATTGCAGTAAACATCCTAAGCTTTGGGACGAACATTTGTGTTATGTGTAGCATGCTTACAACAGAGCAAAACACTCTTCTACACAAAGATCTCCTTTTGAAACATGTGGACAATGCAATTAGGTTCATTGAACAGATCTAGGAGATCCACTAGGCAATACAGGAACAACTGGAAAAGAGCCAAGCCCGATACAAGGCTAGGCATGACAAGCATCGGATGGAGCATAGTTTTCAAGTTGGAGACCAGGTCTAGCTGTATATTAGCATGGACAGGATGCGAGGTGAAGGTAAAAAGCTAAAGCCTATCAGGTATGGACCCTTCAAAATACTTGAGAAGATTAATGAAAATTCATTTCGCCTTGATCTACCAGCTTACATGCACATCTACTCAATCGTAAATGCAGATTGCTTGAGATTGTTTGAACCTTTTCTAATTGACGATCCTGAAGAGCAGAATCAATTGCCTTCTATTGATGACCTACTACCTGAATATCTTAATGAATTGCAGGAAGACACAGTGCTGGACAGGAAGGTGAGGACGACGTGCAGGGGAGATGTTGAGTACCTCAGAATTGGACTCAAAGGTTCAAAGTCGAGCAGTGAAAAATGGATTGAGATTAGGCAAGTGAGACAGCAGTACCCTCACTTAAAATTCAACTAAATTAAAATAAATCTTTACCATTAATAATAGTAGATATATAATATAAATGCTTTTGGATAATCAAAATTATAAGAAATTTCATTATTTTTTTTTAGATAATAATATTATTATATTTATGTTTATAATTAATCATAATTTTTTTTAATATATTTTAAATTTAAATTTTAATTAATAATAAATTATAAAGAATTTTTAGGTTTTAATAAAATTTTATATTATAATTTAGAAAGGTATATTTGAAGAATGTTATAACTAACATAATTATATAAATTAAATGGTTTGGCATCAATTCATAATAAGCATTGAAACACACATTTCATGATACATATTATTTTGTCAAAAATTTAAAAAATCATAAAACCATATAAATTGTAATTTTCTTTTAAATTGTTATTAATTATAAAAAAAGTTAATATATAAGTTAAACATGTCTATAAACATGGACCAAGATTCTTAATCGTGGAGATTATTAATTCTTAAATAAGATTTTTAATGATATAATGGACTAATACATTGACTTATCAATACCACTTGTCCAAAAAACCATAACTCAATTCCAAAAAAACCATAGCTCAATTCAAATGACATTTTTTTAATTAATCATTTTAATTAAAGGGAAAAAAAAAACATAAATACTTTGAATATAACTTCAACATTTTCTCACATTGTTTATTAAGACACTCCTTATTTTGACAACTTCAATGCTAGCAAAACCAAAAAAAACTTTCAACCTTTGATTTATGTGTATTATTGATTATTAAATTAAAATTATAGATTCCCTACTCCAAAATAGACATATATATTGGTGAAATTAAAAATATATGTTTACTATTAAACAATTATATATTTAAATAAGATAAAAGATACAAATAAAATCATTAATTAAAAAAGTAGTCCAACTTATAGATGAAATGACCATTTTCATGACATTTTTTTAAAAATTAAAAAAACTTGAGTTTAAGTTGTTTAATCTATAGAATGAGATTGTCCTAGCGGTTTTTTAGGGTGCTGAATCCATTTATGCATTCAAAAATGTATTTTAAGCAACAGAAAATCACATTCTTTCTTGAAATTGTACTGTTGAATTCCTTTAAAAAATATTGTATAAAACATGATACTATCTTATAATTTAATGTCTTATTTAATCATAACTTTTAAATTTGACATTAATTTTTTTTTTTTTTCAATTTTAAAATTACTTTAAATTTTATGTGTAGTTAAGTGTGTGTGTGTGTGTATATATATATATTTCTGCTTGAAATCCATGTGTTTGTGGGTATTTACAACTTGTTTGTGATAATTTATATTACCTAGATGCTTATAGATTTTTAAGATATATATATATTATAATATATAATATATATATTTAAAAAAAATACACCAAATTATAATGTGTAGGAAATCTATCATATTTATATTTAATTTACACCAAATTATATGTGAGGAAAATCTATCATAATTGAGTTGTCAAACCAGTAGTGGGACAATCATCACTAGGGTATATCTAGGTAGATTAATCTAAAGAGATCTATAGAAAATCTAGGTCAAACAAAAAGGACCTAACTCCAAAAACTTCAAAGAAACTTGACCCATGACTTCCCAATTAGCAAAGTATTTAACGACAAGAATTTGAACAAGTAAACTAACCAAAAACTTAAATTTGATTGATTAAATATATTAATTATAAAAACAATATTAAAATTTAAAACAGTTTTATAAATTTAACCAATAAATTATATGGGTGTTAATAGACGATAATAATCATCATTATAGATTTTAACTATAAAATTTATATATTAAAATATAAAATTTATATATGCTTAACACTAAATTTTTCATTCACATTAAAATTTTTTATACATAGCATTTTCTCTCTTGTGTGTTTTAACATGAGAGATCTAATCTGCCTCTGTAAACGCATCCAGCCGCTGCAGGATGGGGAGAAAATACCACCATATGGAAGTACATAGAATGGCTAAGAGCTTGTTTGACAACACTACCAAGCCTGTCATAATTATAATCAAAATCCATAAATTTATAGCCATTTTGTATCCTACACTCTCTCTCGTGGCGTCCAGTGCAATGGTTCCCTTTCTTTCTACAGATATATTAATCTTCTTCGGCTGGAAATTTCCTGTAGTTCTATTCATGTCTCCGTGCAGAAGTTGTGAGAGGGTAGTGGATTTGATCCCTTGACATTTGTTAGCATGAGAACTCACTTTCCTGTGAAAATTAACAAATTTCGACAGTTTACTGCTCTTAGAATCCACTGCAATGGAGGTGCCCCTGGACTTAGATAAGTGCTCGATTGGTCCCGGAATCTTTTGGGAATTTCTGATGATTCCAAACAAAATGAATAGAGAGTAATGCTGTGTTTCTCTACACAGCGGAAACTAAAATTTATTTTCTGAGAACAGAGTTTCAGCAACACACATAAAAAACTTGTATTCATTAAAATACCGTTGTTACAAATGATTGGTCTTCCCCTATCAGAGGGATTACACAGGAACGCTTCAGTTCCACAAACAAAAAAAGTTACTTTGTCTATCCAGAAAAATTTTACACTGTTGTGTGTAAAAATCTTTTCATTCACGCTGCTGCATATTTGATTTCAACAACCCAAAAGAAACTTCTCTGCACTGTTTTGCATTACAAAAATAAAATTACATTTACACTACTGTGTATTTTTCACATACGCATTGTTGTGTTCTTCACTCACCTCTCTTCTCCTCAAAAAAAAAAAAAAAAAAACTCACAAAACATAACAATGCATATATTAACTATACCATACTCCCGTGAATAATAAAAAACAATAAAATTAAAATCTTACCAACATTTACTAACCCACAGTAAATTACATTTACTGTTTTACTGACAAAACTGGCTGTCAAAATGAAACTTTTACTTCACGTCAAGTTCATTTGCTGCAGGCCTATACATCAACATTGATTTCAATCGGATGACTCAAATGATCTTGAAGAAGGTGAAATGTGCGATTTGCGATTTGGATCGCATCGAAGAATCGCAATTTGCAGAAGAGAAAATGGAGCACGAACATATGGGAGCAATTTTGTGATTTGCGATTTGCAATTGGATCGCATCGCAACATGGAAATTGCCAGAAAACACAGGACGTAGCGGAGGCAATCAAGTCAAGGACGCGATTTGTGATATGCGATAAGATCGCATTGTAAAGGTAAAACTATTTGTTGTCGCTGTTTAATTTTTGCTGTAGTTGAAATTATCATTTCAACACTCCCCTTTAATTTCAACTGCTGGGTTATCAGTCATACCCAGACATTTCCTCAAAAATTCAAAACTTTTCTGTCCCAATGGTTTGGTCAGAATATTAGCAACCTACTCCTGAGTTCTGCAATTTTGTAAAACAATTTCTCCATTTCTTACTAATTCCTTGATGTAATGGAACTTTGTGTCAATGTGTTTCGTTCTCTTATGAAACACAACATTCTTGGATAATACAATAACAGAGCCATTGTCACAAAAAATCACAGTTCCTTTTGTTTGTTCTTGGCATAAACTCTTTAACATTCTTCTCATCCAAACTGCTCGACATGCTGCTGCTGTAGCCCACATATTCTGTCTCTGCTGTAGACAATGTTACAATAGGCTCTTTTTTGGAAGCCCATGAAATAGCTCCTGAACCCATGTGAAAAACATAACCGGATGTGCTTTTCCGATCATCTACACTTCTAGCCCAATCACTATCAGTGTATCCAATTAAATCTGAACATTCTGAAGCAGTATATAAAATGCAAAACCTTTTAGTACCTTTAACATACCTCAGAATTCTTTTTGTTGCCTGCCAATGTGCTTCTTTTGGCCTCTCCATGAATCTGGAAATTAAACTAATAACGTGCATTATATTCGGCCTAGTTGCAGTCAAATACATAAGGCTATCGATTATGCTCTTGTACATACTAGGATCAAAATCCTTGCTGTTGTCCTCTTTGCTGAGTTTTAATCCCATTACTGTGGGAGTGATTGCTGCTTTGCTGTTCTGCATATTAAATCTTTTCAGCACTTCATTTACATATTTCGCTTATGAGATAAAAATCCCATTTCCATTTTGTTCTACTTCTATTCCTAAGAAGTATCTTAGAAAACCCATGTCAGTCATTTCAAATTCTTCTTTCATGACTGCTTTGAAACTTTCAATAAAATACTCATCATTACCTGTGAAAATAACATCATCAACATATAGCACAACAATTAGAATTTTACCATCCTTTTCTTTGATGTAGAGACTGGGTTTTCCCTCACACTTTTCAAATCCTTTTTCCAGTAGATAGGAATCTATCCTACTGTACCACGCTCTTGGTGCTTGCTTCAACCCATAAAAAGCTTTCTTCAATCTGCACATTTTGTGCTCTTGGCATTTCTTTTCATAGCCTGGAGGTTGTTCAATGTAAACCTCTTCCATTAACACTCCATTTAGGAATGCTGACTTCACGTCCATTTGGTAAACTTTCCACTTGTTTTGTGTTGTTATGGACAGAACTGCTCTCACGATTTCCATTCTAGCAACCGATGCGAAAGTTTCCTCATAGTCTCTCCCATATTGTTGCTTGTATCCTTTGACAACAAGTCTTGCCTTGTGTCTTTCTATTTTGCCTTCAACATTACTCTTGGTTTTGTAAACCCATTTGACTCCAATGTCTTCTTTTCCTTTTGGTAGTTCAACCAAATGCCATGTCTTATTTCTTTCTGTGGCATTGATCTCCTCATCCATAGCTTCTATCCATTTCCTATCCTTAATTGCATCTTCGAAATGAATAGGGTCATCAACATCCATAGCTTCTATCCATTTCCTATCCTTAATTGCATCTTCGAAATGAATAGGGTCATCAACATGACAATATAAAGCAAACAAAGAATTCATACATTCATCATAAATGTCGCTTAAATTTCTGAATTTCTTACCTCTTTCATTTGGTGTACAAGTGTTTGAAGACGAACTTGAATTTCCTCCTTGTCTTGTGCTTAGAGAAGCACTTTCATTTCTCCTCAAGGGTGTCACTTGTTGCCCTTGTGTTGGCGCCCCTGTTTGGAGATGTATTTTAGCCATCTCCTCATCATCTTTATCATGTGACAAAAAGTTTTTAACATTCACTGTTTTCTCTATGTGTTGTATATCTAACCCAAAAATATTATGATAATAGAAATAACCCAAGAATAACAAGATAGAAATAGATAGAAATGCTTCTTTATTACTAAACCCTTAAGATAGGGCAACACCATACAATCACTCCTTAAGGAAGGAGAACACTCCACAACCCATTCATACAAGAATACTTCTCTTCATATCTCTCCATGTGGAGTCTCTAGCCTCTATATAGGCCTCATACATACAATACCATGCATCAATACCATGGTTTACTCATACCATCAACTAATACCATGGGCCCATTACATTATTATTAACTACTTGTGGTCCCTTACATTACATGGGTTAACCACCTTATTTATTACTATGGCCCATCCCATTATTACATTATTACCTTGGGTACCTCCCTCGGTACCCCATATTACCCCCCTAGGTACATAACATTCCACCCCCCTTAGCATGTTTCGTCCCCGAAACATGAGAAGAACACAAATAATAAGATCTACTCAAAAAAGTAGTCCACTGATACCATCCACGTGCATCTAGCCATCCAAGAGAAAGGTGAACCCTCGATCTCGCTGGTGCCTCGCTCGCTTGAGATGGAAGTTGACCGTGGTAGCTCTTCTGTGTTGATGTGTAGTAGGTGGATCTCCGCTTCTCCCTATCTATCTTGTGGGGGTTGTCCTTGTGACTAACTGGTTGCCATCTTGATAGTTGTCTTGCGGGGTGATGTGGGTGATGATATGTTGAAGTTTTAACCCACGATGGCTTTTGCTTGACTTCACTCTGCTGTGGTGCTTGTTGTGGTGTCTTCTTTTTCAATATGACTTCAACCACTGAGCCCTCCTCTGATGTGTCATCACCTGTAACCTTTTCTTCTGCAGCCTCTGTTTGTGTTTGATTGTCGATCATCAAAGGCTCATCATCTGATATGTCAGTCCCTTGAACATTTTCTGCTTCAGCCTCCATGTGTTCTACCTGTTTTTGGATGGAAATATCATGTAATGTAATTTTCTTCTTTTTATACCATAGCTTGAGGAATTTCTTCTGCACATTAATATTGATAGTACCCATGGATTCCATCCAAGGATATCCCAAAACAACATCCATATTATCCATTTCTGAAACATAAAAATCACCATGCAACACATATTTATCCATAGAAATCTTCAAATTCTTGTACACTTGACCATCTTCATTATCAACCCGTGTATGTTCAATTTGTTTTGCTGGGACTTACAATTTTTTTGCCAAATTAACACTGATAAAATTATGTTTACAACTAGGATTGATAGAAACAATGATCTTCTCTTTCTGAATCAATCCATGCACCTGCAATAAGGATATACCAGTAAGAAATAACCCTTTAGCTTCCATAGTTTCCTTCTTTTCTATACAAATAAAATCTTTGCTAGGTAATGTGACCTGACGAGCTAACTGGCAAGCCTCCGTCCACGTGGAAGGGTGTTGAAGTAGAACTTGAGCTTTGATGGCTTCTTTAAGACCATCGATAAAACATTCCTTGAAGAATGCATCTGTGAGACCCCTAGTGTGGAAGGCTATGGCTTTAAAAGCGGTAATATATTCCTCCACTGTACCCGTCTGTTGGAGCTTACAGAGACGACCCAAAAAAGAGTCTTCCTGTTCAAGGCGATCTAGGCCCGCCATCACAAAAATATTGGCGAAAAATTGAAATGGTCACAGATCCGTCAATATTGCTCAGAATCCCTATTATAGCCTGTTTTTAGAAATGGAACCACCATTATGCATCTGCCCATGTGATAAAAATCCTGATTCAGACACTCGAATTTCAGATCTGTGCTGCTACTCTCTCGGCATCACCCAAAATTTCTGCAAAAAGAGCTGATTTTAAATCGGCGATATCTCCCTCATCCGGACTCTGATTCGACTGATTTTTTTTTTTAAATCATGTGTTTTTTCACAAAGACTCCAGATCTATAATTAGATCTTGCAGATCTTGCACCAGGACGTCTAGATCTATGCCGCAAACGCGCTGCCCGGAAAAATTAGCTACAACCCCACTGATTTTTAGATCAGCGATATCTCCTTCATCCGGACTCCAATTCGACCGATTTTTTTTTGAAATCGGCTATTTTTTCACAAGGAATACAAATATGCAATCATATTTTGTAGATCTTGAACGAAAATGTACAGATCTGATTTGCAAATTCGCCGCCCCTGAAATCCTGCAAAAATGAAAAAAAAATTCTCCACTTTTGTGCCCAAGAAAGTGCTCTGATACCACTTGTTGTAGATCTAAACCAGGAATATTATAGATCCGATACCACTTGTTGTAGATCTAAACCAGGAATATTATAGCTCTGATACCACTTGTTGTAGATCTAACCCAGAAATATATGAGAAATAACAAATATACCCAACAAGATCAAAATAGATAGAAATGATTCTTTATTA